>JAOBYG010098542.1:0-11256 GCA_025403545.1 Epizoanthus stellaris
TTGAACTTACCATAGTTAGTTCTTGCATATGGAATATAGTATGATTGTTTTGCTGCAAGTCTAGTATTATAACTATGGACATTAGTCACCCTAGTGAAGTATGAATGGAAAGTAACAGGAAGAAGTTGGTTGTGGAATTTGTACATGAAAATAGCAATGTGGAATGTGACAAGGTCAAAGAACTTAATTATATGAAGAGATTTAAACAAAGGGCTAGAATGACAATCAAACTGTGAAAATGTAATAATACGCATTGATTTCTTTTGTAATATAAATACTGGCTTGAGAGTTGATTCATATGTGTTTCCCCATATAACTATGCCATAGATTAGAAATGGATAAATAAGAGCATAGTACAACTTCAGTAAAATACTTTGATCAACAAAATGCCTAAGCTTGCAGAGAATACCTATATTCCTTCTAATTTTTTTAGTTATAAATTCTACTTGTTTTTTCCAATTTAAATGAGAGTCTATCCATATACCAAGATATTTAATAGAGGATTCTCTTTTTAGTTCTTTGTTGCATAGATAGAGATTAAAAGAAGAATAGTTTAATTTTCTTTGTGGTGGATGGAACAGTACAAAATGTGACTTTTCAATATTTAAGGAGAGTTTATTGGCACAAAGCCAAGTATGAATGTTTACTAGTTCTGAGTTTATTTTGTTTTGGAGTGTTAAAAGACTTTTGTGCTCATAAAATAAATTTGAGTCATCAGCAAATAAGTGGATTTCAAATAAGTCCGATGAGTTATGAAAATCATTAATATATATTAAAAATAACAATGGACCAAGCACCGATCCTTGAGGGATTCCACATGACAAAGTACATTTATCTGATGTTACATTATTAACTGTGACGACTTGTTGGCGATTGTTAAGATATGACTTAAACCAATCATTAGCACAACCCCTAATACCATAATGCTCCAGTTTCTTTAGCAAGATTTCATGGTTTACCGTATCAAAGGCTTTACTAAAGTCAAGAAAAATACCACATGAAAAATTTCGATCTTCAATAGCTTTTTGGATTTTGTCTACTATGGATAATATGGCATGATCAGTGCTATGTTTGGATCTAAAACCAAATTGCTTCTCATACAATATATTCTGTTTTTCCAGATACCTAATTAATCTGTTGTACATGAGACTCTCAAGGAGTTTATTGAATACTGAAAGTAATGAAATGGGCCGATAATTAGTTAAAGAAGTTTGAGATCCTTTTTTAAAGACAGGTATAACATTAGCTAGTTTTAAATCTGAAGGTACTACACCAGCAGAGAAAGAAGAATTAAAAAGAATTTCCAGTGGTTTTGACAGGACTGATTTTAATATTTTGAGAATATCAATAGATATACTAAATGGTCCCACAGCCTTACCGGTTTCTAATTTGGAAATCTCAACTTCAATCTCCTTACTGGTAGTAGGAAAAACAGAAAAACTATTCAGAACTGGATTGGGTAAGTATTCCATGGGATTTTTTGTAACATTCGGTATCAAATTGGCCAAATTACTACCTACATTTGAAAAATAACTATTAAAGGCCTTTGCTACATCAGCTGGATTGGCGGTCTCCATATCATCAATCTTCAACTTAATATGCTTTACACTAGTCTGTGGTTTAAAATGTACTATTTGTTTAATTCCTTTCCATAGTTTTTTGCTATTGCTAATATTTCCAAGGAAGTATTTGTTGTAATACTCCTTCTTAGATACTTTCAAAAGGTTATTTAACTTATTCCTGTACAGCTTAAATTTTACATGAGAGTATATTGATTTAGTCTTAATGAAGTTTTTGTATAATTTATTTTTGATATGTATAGATTTTCTCAAAGCGGGGGTAATCCAAGGCTTTGAGATAAACTTACGTTCTCTCTTTGATAATTGCTTTACAGGAATATGTTTATCAATGACTGTAGAGATCTTATCATAAAAAGTACTAAACATGGTTGATGGATCAACATCGTGTGACAATACAGTTTCCCAATCAATTGATTGGAATTCATTTATCATATCCTCTTGATTGAATGTTGAATAGTCTCTCTTATATATCTTAACATTATTTGGCAGAGTAGAAAACTTATCAAATATAAGGAAATTGGGTAAATGATCTGTAATATCATATATTATATTACCACTGATTGTAAAATGCTCTAGAGAATTAAAGAAGATATTATCAATTAAAGTAGCAGAGTGATCAGTAATTCTTGTGGGTTGCAAAATATGAGGCTGAAAAAAGTGTGAGCCCAGACTGTTTAGGAATTCATCAGTTTGCTGATGAGATTCTATTTTTAAGAGGTCTATATTGAAGTCACCTAAGATTACAGAATGTTTATTACCTCGATTAATTTTGTCTGCTAATGAGTTCAGGTACCCTAAGAAATTTTCTAGATTGCCATTTGGATGTCTGTAAATGATACCACAGAGTATATTTGAGCCACTATTGTTATGTACTTCAATCCAAAGTGCTTCATAATCAATAGTCGATGTTGAGAATTCAGATAGTAAACTAAATTGTAAGTCATTTTTGACATAAAATCCAACACCCCCAGCATCAGAGAGAGTATTTTGTGAAAGAAAGCAGTACCCAGGCAGATCTATATTAATTAGAGGCTGTTGGTCAACTTTAATTTTCGTTTCAGTTAATCCAATCACTGAAAAGGGAAAATATAATTCTACTAGCATGTTAGACAAGTTGTCAAAATTTGCTGATAAACTTCTGATATTAGAATTTAGTATAGAAAATGCATGGTTACTGGAAAAACATTCGGAAATGTCAGGATTGCTATGGAAGTCATGAGGGATATAGTAACTGAAGTTGCAGTCAGTAGGCATATTTAAATCAGCATCTAAGCTAGTTAAATGGCATGCATTATCAGCATAATTTATAGTTAATGATGGTAAGGCAGAATAATCATTTAGTCTAGTTCTATCATCAGATTCTCTGAAAGTGACAGGACATTTAGGGCATGTAGGGCAGTCATTCATACTCACAGTTACATTAGTTTCATGATTTTTACATACCAGATCTTGATTCTCTTACTATTTATAGAGTTTGGCTGCAGGTTTCTTCTTTGCCCATGTCCTGCACTTAGATTTTGCATGATAGCAGACTTGCGAAACACTTGTCTCCCTCTAGAGAGCATCCAAGTCTGCCAAGCAGCTAATTCCAATAATTGGTGCTTCCATCGACTCTCTCAAGTAAATTTGGCCATTTAGAGTCCAGATGTATTTAAAGTCTTGTTCTTTCTTTACTCGTAGAGCTTGGTTGAATAATTTCCGGTTTTCTGCCGTCAGACTTTCACTAATATAAATATGATCATTGCTCGGAAATCCCAGATCTCTTGTTGTTACGTTCTTCAGCTTTGTTCGAGCCCGGTAGAATTCGTTCTTCTTGTCACGCGTCGTAAACTTCATAATGATAGGGGCTGGACCAAGGTTCTTGAACTTGTTCCCCATAGATTTCGACTTGGGAATGCGGTGGCTTATAGAAATGTCCCTGTCCTCGATCTTCACTCCAATTAGATTGCCGACGTTCTTAGCTATATCATTCGTCGATTCTTCGGAAGCGTGAGGTGGTTGCGGAATGCCACGAATCTCCACACATTCTCTTCGCCCGTATTGCTCTAGGTCATTGTGGGACTTTTGTACCGACTTGAGCGAATGTTCCACATTTTCCAAAGCCCTTCTTAATACCATATTCTCCGTTCGAGTTTTCTTGTTCTCTGCTTCACAGGCTGCTACTTTCTTCACCATATCATCATATTGTTTGCTAGCGAACTTCGCGAATTTGTTGGCTTCGTCAACTGACTTCTTCAACTCATCGATAGTTTGCTTGAAAGGCGCTAGTTTTTCATCCAAAATAGACACAAGTTGCTCACGTGTAACAGAGGTCATAATTACGACGACAAAAATACTATAAACAACAGGAAAAGATTGAAAAATACGACGCATTACGATGCCTTTGAGAGCAGCAATAAAGCACGGCCATCTTTGATGCCGACCCAGTCCCGACACACGTACAGAGCGAGACAGACAGACAGACAGACAGATGGAAGACAGTGGACAGAGGGAATGATTGATAGATAGATCAAAAGACACACACAGACAAAACATAAAGTCCTTTGTTTGAAAAATATCTTAGCTCACAGAAAGCACAAATAGTGTCTTCAAATAGATTATCGGTATGTAGTATTCAACTGGTTTTCGTCTGGCGTTGACGATCTTAGCATCGAATGATAACACTTCCAGTGTGTATGAAATAATTTCAGTTAAAACAAATATGCTGTCGTACAAGGGTGTCTTGGACCACACTCTGAGACGCCAAGTGTTCATTTAAAATAAATAGAACTATGTGGAGGATTATTTGAATGTTTAACTTTCTTGGTAATTCCTTGTAAGATTCTTGTAAGATGGACTCGATTTCACAAGCGGACACATAACTGCTCGTATTACGGTCACCGAACTGACTATCTTCACCATCTATTTTAATAAAAGATTATTTCCTGGCCCCAGTTGTTTAAAGGGTGGATAGCGCTTTTCAGCGGATAAATTCATATCCAGTGGATAAAATAAGCGAAATAGTTTTATCCGTTGTGATAAGGATTCATCCGCTCAATAGCGCTGTCCACTCTTTGAACAACCGCGGCCAGCAGTAATAAGGAAGCCAAACTACAAAGTCACTGCTGATCAACAGTACAAAGGGCATCCAATGTTCTTTGCGAGCATTGCTCGAGCATGTAAGCAGTCCGTTTTCTTTTCCGAACATTACTAAAACAAATTGTGAAAAATTTTAGCTAAAAAATTACTGAATTTCCGGTTTTGTTGTCCAATAGTTTGTTATCCTAAAATGCTTTCAATATTTTTGTACCCTGAAGGAATGAAATTTTGATCAATCTATTAATTTGACCAAAGGACTGCGTTTTGTAAATTCGAGCAAACCAGCAATCTTTCAGTTCTAAAGGTTGGATCAAACGAGAATGAGAGTTATATGAGAGTCCAGCGATGAGAGTTTGGTCAACTCTCATGCGCGCGATCAAAAGATGATAAGAGTTGACAACCCTCGTAAAACAAACAACGAAAACTCTCATTGCCTCTCATCAAAATTTGAATATGTTCAAACTTGATGAGAGCACATGAGAGTCGATGAGAGTGCATGAGAGTTGGCGGTCAAACAAGAGTGAGAGGTTAAACTCTCATCAACTCTCGTGCTCGTTTGACCCGGCCTTGAGAATTCTAGCATTCAAGCAGTCAAGCACAGGTGTATGTTTTGCGAGCATTTCGAGCAAGAGCAAAGTTTTATGAGCAATTTGATATTGAAAGACCATCCTATACCCCTCTATGGCAGTAGATGCATCCTTAAAGTGTCAATATTACGTAATATTGCTCATTCGGACAACAGTTGGAATTTTTGTGCCACTTGAATTACTCCAACTATCGAGATGGTTTTCAAACATGATTTTTGTAAACATGTTCAGCATCTAATCTGGTGCGATATTAGTAAGTTCACTAAGTTTCGTTGAGTTTGAATAAAAGAAGACTTAGATTGACGGCAAGAAGCATGCCTGGCCTTACGTGCACTGAGACGGCTTCACAGCGCGTACGGATAAACTAGATACCAGCTATTAGGAAATAAGATATGGGGCGGAACTTCGATCAGCGACGTCTAGCATAAACATATCTGCTTTCTTAAAACAATTCTTATTTTTAGTTAGTTTAAATACTTTTTTTTCCTCGACAGGAAGCATTCTTACTAGCTATAGAATAAAACTCAAAACCAAAGCGTGTGTGAGAAGAGATACAAGACGTGTAGTTTGGGCAACATGACCCTTGCGCCTCAAGGTGGAATATAATTACCGCTGTTTAACATGAATACATTTACTTTGTTCTGAAAGCAGTTAATTCTAGAATATGTTTTGGTTTTAGTACTACTGATTTCCTGAACTGAAATTGTGCAAACATATACCGCATTCAGTCTTTTTACGCATTTCTTTCATTTATATATATGCTTTCAATGGATTCAGAACAACTCCGCCACACCATAATAGGATATACTAATAATTAGGTCTAACATGACGTACATAGAATGTAACAGTTCACGCCATTTACCTATTGCTCGGCTCTCCGTAAACGTTTCAGTTTCCTTTGCAGATTCAAATCATTGTCAACGTATAACTTGTTTGTAGAAGCCTTTACTACACGAGCTTTTCAAACAAGCGTGTTAAACTAATTAGTGCTATTACAATAAGAGGCGGAATCTAATTCAACGGTACTCAACACAAACAAATTTATTTCTAAAATAATCTTGATTTTCTCTATGGTCTATTCTTATTAAACAAATAACCGATATCGTGGTTGAACATATTTTTTATAACCAAGTAGTAGCATAGCGTGTTTGAACATGGGCGAGTGGAGATGCAAGGAGACCAGACCATTGTTGTCTAATGGAACTTCACGTGGTAAAATGACTTGAATTAATTCAACGGGAGAAAACACAAGAATGCCATGGTATTTCTGCTGCTCTATTCGTCAGCTACATGGCAGTAGAGAAGACGTCAGGTTGTATTTTTGTTTCTATATGAAGCATGATATAATGGAATTTGTTTAGCTCTTGGACTTTTTAGTCTATCAACAGAAACTTTTCTTTCGCCATCCTCACGTACATTTTGTTTCAATTTAGTTTTGAGTAATATGTTGGATCTTTAATGCAGCTCTATAGTTGAAGAATTGAATTCTGAAAAGAAATGAAAAATATCGAAGAATCAGTTATAACATTCTGAACGATGATAATGGATTCATGATCCACAACAAACGCTAATTTGACTCCTCCTTTAATTTTAGTATGACCATATTTGGTAATAGAATGTGTTTGTCCGACGTGTCGTGAAAAACCCTTAACACGGTAGCGTGGATGATGCAAACGTTTGTTGTACACTAGAAAGGAAAGCTGAAGTATTTGTGGAAAACTCTGAAACAGGTACTTTAAGTTAAATTCCTCATTTTAGGTGCTACAAACTGCTAACCGATAACTGCCCGTTATTGTCTGCTTGCATTATGATATTCTTACATTAGCCAATAGTGTTTTGCGATTCTGAGAGGCGTTCCGTACTTCTCGAGAGAAAGCAGTAGAAGTTGATTTTCTTGATCAAAGCTAGGATTAGTTTCCTAAAATTAGATTTAGCAGTACAACTGAGAAGATATCGATTACTAATGTTCGATATCTGATTCTGTTTCCGCACAATTTTGTGTTCGTTGGACGATTGGCGCAAAAATCTGAAACTGTTGTCCGAATGAGCAATATTTCGTAACATCATCGGCTTTTGCATGCTGTCGATACTTTAAGGATGCATCTGCTGACATATTGTTGATCAGACTTTGTAGTTTGTAGTTCGTTATTACTCCTGGGAAGATGTTTGTTAAAACAGATGGCGAAGGTACTCGTTCGATGACGACAATACGAGCAGTTATTAAGCGAGTCTATCTTACAAAAACCTTATTCAAGGAATTACCAAGAAAGTCAAACATTCAAACAATCCTCCACATAGTTCCATTTCGTTTAAATGAACACTTGGGGTCTTAGAATGTTGTTCAAGACATGCACTCTTGTACGACCGGGTATTTGTATTTATCTGAAATTATTTCATGCTAACTGGAGATGTCATCATTCGATGCTAAGATCGTGTCAACGCCAGACGAAAACATACTACATACCGAGAGACTCTTTGAAGACACTCTTTGTGTTTTCTCGTGAGCAAACTTAGAGGGCAAAATATATTGTTTGCCGAAGATATTTATCAAACAAAGCACATTCTGTTCTGTCTGTGTGTGTCTTTCGATCTATCTATCAATCATTCCCTGTCCACTGTCTTCTGTCTCTATGTGGGGGAGTGTGTTTCTTTCTTTCTTTTTTTGTAATACACACCTAAAGACGCAACTGGATCTGCACAATTCCAAAAAAATATTGTTGTTGAAACGCTGATTTCAGTTCGGTTGTTTGTTCAACAAACATGTTTGTATCTATTGAATAAAATTCAGCAAACCTGTTTATAATTATATAATTATATATGGCCGCCTGGACACCAGTAAATATATGCGTCGTCTGCAGATTGAAGTCAAACCTTTCTTTCAAAGAGACTTCGTATTCAAACGTCCATTCGCCTTGTCTAAATCATGCTAGCTTTAATTTGCACACTTTCGGTTTAGGAAGTCAGTTGTAACTAGAAACAAGAAATATTCCAGAAGTAAATGTATTCACGTTGAACAGCGGTAATTATATTCCACATTGAGACGCAAGGGTCATGTCGCCCAAACTACACGTCTTGTATCTCCTTTCACACACGCTTTGCTTCCATTTGGTTTTGAGTTTTATTCTATAGTTAGTAAGACTGGTTTCTGTCGAGGAAAATAAAATACATAAACTAACTAAATATAATAATAAGAAATTTATTTTTGAAGAACGCAGATATGTTTATGCTGAACTGCGCTGATTGAAGTTCCGCCCCAAATTTTATTTCACAATAATTAGTATCTTGTTTATCGATGTGTGCTGTGAAGCCGCCAGATTGAAGTGATTTGGTTTCTATATTTTGAGCTGTTAGTGGTAGGTGTGGATACTGAATCAGTTGTCGAAGATCTGTTTATCTTCGCATCTTATATACACTACCAAAACGTTTAGACAAAAAAAGTAAATCGTCTGCTCAGTAAGAACAATACTCATTGCATTGTCTTCTGATCACTGTCCTTTCTTCTTTTATTCTTCGTCTTCATCTCTTTTGCCTTGGGAAATGCATTGCACTGTTATATCTTTCATTCCAGTGTTGTCCTGCGCGGAAGTCAAAGAGGTGTCATTATGACTTTCACATATCTCACTAAGGTAAGCGAAAGTTTCTGTTTCTAGTATGAGGGAGCGTTCATTATTTGTAGTTGGGGTATAATTTAGGCGGGGGAGGAGAGACATAGAGGATATTTCAACACGAGAAGATACAAATCGAATCTCTGCGCGGCCATGTAATAACAACTCTTATTTTCGGAACACGCTTTAGCTGCAGATCCATGGAACGGCCATGGGACCGAGAAATGCATGCAGTTATGCGGATCTTCCAACTCGACCAATAACAGAAATTTGTATGGAAGTTAGAATTCAAGATATCTGTGGTTACATTGATTTTTGACATGCTAATTTTAGCCCAAGTATCTGCTTGAGGAAATTTTCATTTTCCTCATCGGAAGAAATTAAATGGAACGAAATTACATTGGATCAAAGTTGATAATTTCCATATACTTGCTGTAATTGTTCTCAAGTTTGCCCCATTTGCAAGATTTTGGAAGATACCGTGAAAAAGTCTATTCTTACAAGACAAACACAAAAGTCCTTTCAACAGTCATTAGTTTGCTGCGAAAGGGCCACTATATTTGTGGGAAATGATTTTCTATTTGTAGATATTACTTACCTCAGTAATTTGTCAAAGAATGCTCCAGCTCCCTAAACATAACTGCCTCCTTGAATTTAATCCCACAGACATGGGATAATGTATCAACATGTATCAAGACCAAATGGCAGCAAAGAACATATCTATACTATTAAAAGTATACGAGAAACACAAACCTAGTGAATGTAGGTGGAAAGGTGTTATGCCCTCAAAATTGGCCATCGGTGGAAGCCATGCCATTTTATTCAGACTGTAAGGCTACAAATCCTACCAGCCCACCCGTCCCTTGACCCTCGAACGGGCAGGGGGGGTCGATTTTGCGGTCAAAGCAATTGGAATGAAACTATCAGTAGCTGTAGCCTAACTAACAAGACATCTTTTGACACAAATTAGATGACGTCATCATTTATAATTTGTGCATAATTAATTATGCAAATTAGGATTCAAAATTGTTTTTTATCGTTTATTTTGTTTTTTACTTGTTAAACTGTGGTTTAACGGCGGCCGATATGGCAGACGTGTTTTGGAACAACTGTTACCATAGTAACGGTGAATAAGTAACCGATGACTGTTGTCTTGGGATCTAACTAGTAAAGTATAGACTATATACATGCCAAAGGGTTAGTCTCTCTCACTAAAAGTAACGAAGATCATGGTGTCTGGTTTTACAACCCAACACGAACTTATCCAATCCCAGATATTTCAATTAACTTGAAGCTCAATGAAACTAACAGATACAAAAGACCTTCTGCCTTCAAAGGTGGTTATTTGCACATAAACAAACTGCTAAACTATCGCCTTAAACACCTAAACTACCCGCAAACACTGATCAACAACAATAAGATATCCTGGCCTTCAAATGCTACATAGAATTCTAACATTAATTTCTCACAAGAACCTAAACCCCTTGTCACTAAACAAAGAACACTTTGTTACAGAATGTACTGTTCTTACCATGAGAGGCCGAGATCAGCGCCAAGACGGCTCGAGATCTATTTATAACTGCTGTTCCAGTGTCTGGTTTCACCACCCCACACGAACTCAACCTGGGACATTCTAATTAACCGAATATTGAGAATATGTTATGAAAATAGCTTGCCCGTTCGAGGGGTAACCATTTTCCTACAAGGAACAAAAAGCAAATAATAAAAATGTCTCATATATGCTACACAGGTCCAAGGACTTTATTGCATTGGATTTCTTCTTCAACTGCTTATACCAACTACAAGCGTACCAGTGAAGTAAGTGGATTTCTAGCTGTAACTGTTATCGCATATATCTTGGTTTGATTTATATGAAAAATACGACGCTTTTGGCCATCAATACGTTTTTCCGAGAAAGTATATAAATGTTAACTTATGGATATTTAATAAAATGGTGTTAGGGTAGCTCCCACTTGTTTCTCATTTTTCTATGCTACTGAATTTTATGCAAAGTGTACTCAGATGTCATGGCAGATCGCTGCCAGTTATTGGAGGCTGTTCTTACAACAACTTTTCAGCTTATCAACCCTTCTACTCCCATCGCAATTTTCACTTCCATGGCAACTTTACAGGACCTTAAATACACCCATTTTTAGTATTCAACTACATTTTACACAAAAATGAGTTTGATGACCCTTATTTTTTATTGCCTTAAAATCCATAACAAGGACAACATATCAGCAAATATTTTTATAAATTATGTGAATAGGTTTTGGTGCCACCTTAATTGGTCTGAAATTTTAAGGTAGCGCCGTATCGGCTGCTTCTGTTAGAGCTCCTGAAATTACATTCGTTTTTACCTTGAAATCCGTTTTCCATCCCACCATATTGTTGACTACAAGGCCA
>JAOBYG010098653.1:0-10000 GCA_025403545.1 Epizoanthus stellaris
GAGTATGAGTATGATTACGAGTATGAGCATGATTACGAGTATGAGCATGATTACGAGTATGAGTATGATTACGAGTATGAGCATGGTTACGAGTATGAGTATGGTTACGAGTATGAGTATGATTACGAGTATGAGTATGGTTACGAGTATGAGCATGATTACGAGTATGAGTATGATTACGAGTATGAGCATGATTACGAGTATGAGCATGATTACGAGTATGAGTATGATTACGAGTATGAGTATGATTACGAGTATGAGTATGGTTACGAGTATGAGTATGGTTACGAGGATGAGTATGATTACGAGTATGAGTATGATTACGAGTATGAGTATGGTTACGAGTATGAGTATGGTTACGAGTATGAGTATGATTACGAGTATGAGTATGATTACGAGTATGAGCATGATTACGAGTATGAGTATGGTTACGAGTATGAGTATGATTACGAGTATGATTACGAGTATGAGCATGATTACGAGGATGAGTATGGTTACGAGTATGAGTATGGTTACGAACGTGAGCGTGAGAGTCGTTCGCAAACGATAAGGATACTGCACGGGGCGATATTTGATGGCAGTGCATAATGCATGGATAATAGCCCAGTTGGAGACGCAAAATAACACTCGTCATGATGAAAGGGTAAAGCTGAACGTACCTGGATTCTGTATTTCGGGTTAGTGCTGCACTGATACAGGACAAACGCCACATTTGCCGCCTGGTGGATGATTTTCGCTCCCCAGAGTTTCCTATCACCCATCTGATGGAATTTGGCGGCTCGGAGCGGTACGCCCGGTACGTCGTCTTTGTAAAGACCCAAGGTAGCCAACAATGGAAGAACAGTTTGCGAATGACCAAATCTGAAAACTCCGCGAGGCTCCGACTCCTCACTGAACTCCTTCAAGCTCTTGGTGATGTCTCGCACAAGAGGACAACTGATTTTATAGTTGAGCTCGTGTCCGTAGAAACTTTCGTAGTACTTCTCCAGGTCATTTAGATATTCAAGTGCATCCAGGTCCTGCAGCTCGAACAGCTCGCACCAAGCCTTGTCATTGTCTGTGATTACACCAAACACAGGCAGAGTCGGAAGATGGCGAGAACGTTGTCCACTGTAAGGTTAAGCTTTCCAGTAAGTTTAAGCCTTTGCTCCATATTCTTTCTAACCTTTTCTATTTCTGGTCCTTTCTGAAAGTCGTAGTATTCCCGAAGCCATTCCGTCGTCTCCGATACCTTCTCCCAACGTGCACAAGACTCGTAAATGCGAATGTCACTTGAGAACTCTAGAGCAAATGGCTGGTACTTGTCTGGTCCTAGAATACCCTTGCCTCGGAAGACGCCATAAGCAAAGGCCGACGCGCTTTCAGCTGTTCTCTTCTTTTTTTAGGTCAGGAAGGTGTAGTCGGTGTTGCTGTAAGGATCAGAGAGAACTTGTGGAAAGCGTGACAAGAGCCTTCTGGCGATCTTGTAATGCTTGCTTTCTCATATGTTTGAGAGTTCACTTGACTCGGCTGCTTTGTACGCTGTTGGGAATTTCCTTGGAAGGGAAAGATTTCTGTAAGTAAAATTTGAACCAGCACTGTAGATCTTATTTAGCTCTTTGACCACAGCCTCCATTCTCTGTTTGTCGCTTGAAGACGGGAATCGTGCACCGTGGCGAAGAACCATGTTCAGGTGTACAGCATGATAGCCGGCCGGGGGAGTAGGAATTGTGCTGTTTACGTGGTTATACGGCGTCTTGGTGCCGAAATATGATGTCATGTTGGGTACATGGAAACCCGTTGTCTGGCTGCAGTAGTATAGATAGGACAGAAGGAAAATGTGGAGAGCGCATCGACTGCTAGGCGGCGTAGTGGTGGCCATCTTTCTTTGACTTTGAATTCAAACCATTATATTGAAAGTTGAATCGGTCGTGTGTATAGTGTCGTTTTAAAGAAAGTAGTTTATAAGTGTTTTTATCACATGCGTTGCAATCTGATTGGCTGCTTTATATAAGTATATGGCTAATTATAATATATCCGCTTACAAATCGGCACCGCATTGAATATGGTCGAGTAGCCCTTCCTTCATTCTTCACGAACAATTTTGGCTTTTCTTACGATATCGTTATTTCCCAAATATTGTGACAAGCATTTGATTCGACGTTGTTAATATTGTCTGTGAATGATATGAGATATCAGTCCGCCCGTCGCCTTAGAGTGGTTTTACTTAACCCGTGAAATAGATCCTAGAGTAATAAACTTTATTACTCTCTAAATTTTTTGTTTTCTTTTGTTCGTTCAGTTTAGTCTACTAGACACTAACTGTTAGAAATTGTTTCAAGGGTTAAGTGAATTCACTCTATCACCACCTTATCAAATATTTCGCTTATTTTAATTAGAACGAATCATTATAATGATAATAATTCATAAAAGTGTCAAAAGTTGTGATCTTTCCATCAGTCATTTGTGTCAGTGGTTAGAAATATTTTATTGTAGAAATACAAACGGTACGCGTATAAAATGAGGGTCGAATGCGTTACAATTTACTCAAACTGCTCGACAAACGGTTTCGAATATGTTCAATTGGTTATGCATTCAGTGTTATACACAAAAGCTTGATAAAATCAATAATGAAAAGGTTAAGGGATAAAGTGAGAATTTTTTTTTGGCAGATTCCAATATTGTCAGTTTGAATGACATATACATTTGAGAACATTGTACGACTTGTACGAGAAACCAGCTTAAGAATGACTGGAATGTACATTCAAACGTATCTTGTTGGCTCATGTTAATTTAAAAATCCCTTTGATTGCTAATAATCGCTTCACAAGTACACGCTTTAATTACTTTATGAACTGAGCTTTATTTAATAATTCCCAAAGCAGGCAATGTTTAAAAACTACGAGATCACAAATAAAAACACAGCACTGCCAGCAGACTGTCAAGCAGGCTAAATCCACGTGCTGTTCACGAGGGTCGCACATCGTGGGATTCGTTCCAGACTCTCACAGCAGAACTATACAGAAAGGTCACTGGCCGCAAGACTTGGAGACAAGTGATTGATTGCGTGATGGTTTTGGTCATTCACTGATAAAAACACAAACTTCATTTTATATTGAAAGATACATAAATAGTATTCCAAGATCAGAAAGTAGACGCAAACTTTGTCTTAGCAGCGATATTGGTAATGAGTTTCGTTATCTTATAACTTGTTCCTACAATAAAATTAATTCAGATATCCATTTATTGGATGCAAAATTCTTATTATGCATTAGGGAAAATAAAAAAATTCCCGGTTTCTCATCAGAAATTCTTGAAAAAGTAAATGAGGCATGAGGTTGTATTTTTTTTAGTCGCACCGGATGCAGTCGAGTCATTTCGCTCACGGAGCGGAAGAAAATATATATTTTCCATACATTTTCTATATTGTAAAAAAAGTAAAAAAATGTAAATGCGGCGGCTATTTTGAAATGCGAGCTTCTGATGAGAAACCGGTAATTTTTTTTATTTGGTTTATTAATGTCTCGAATGATTCACTACTCAAGAAATGTGTCCAATATTGTTAAAATGTTCTTAAATATAAGATAATAGATTGTTTGATCTTATCATAGATTTTTTTTAAAGAATTAACATTTTCACGCGCGTATTTGTAAATGTTGTTACTTTGTAAAATGATAGTAACTTTTGTATGAGTTCAATTCCTAATCATAATGATAGTATTTTAGTTGCTGATTAATTTCTGATATGGACCCACTCTAAATTATTTGTCAGGGGGGTCATTTGATGAGCCGGGGTCCACATTGACTTTGAAGCAGTTTTGAAGCTTATATTTGGCATTTAGGATACCCCAGTGGTCCGGTGAGCTCAGAATCTCCCTCCCCTGGCTGTTAATGTATTCAAAATGGCCGCTGAAGAAAACTAAATAACTATTAGCATATGGGATGGTAATCGTTTTATATCTATATCTAAATTATTCTTCTGATTCAAATAAATTATATAACACTGTTCTACAGAATTGGAAATCAGAAAACCACGAGTAATTGCTTATTTGTTTACTTAATTCCTGGTTGAAACACTGTTGCATTCGCCGCCACACATGCGAAGGGCCGTACACTTCAAGGTCGCTGTCACACACCTACATCGACCTCCACATCCCTTACTGCACTTGCACTTTACGAGTTCACGGCACGCTTTAGATGCTTCAGGTAAGGTGATCCACAGAGGTTCCCAGGCCTATGATGAGGATTTCCTCCAGCCCCACCCCTCTGGAGAGCTCTAGGGTAGGCAACAAACACTGACCCCAACAGTGTCCAGCTTGATATGCTGCTATCTTTGCGTGTTCTAGGAGTGCATCCGCAGTGGGTGGTATCTGCTCGGTTTTCCGCCCTTTCTGCGTAAACAACAGCGTTAACGTTGTCGCACGGATTCTCTTTGTCATACAAATAGCACATCAAATCGTTGAAGAACAGGCATTGCAGCCAGAAGTCTTGTTAAGTCGGAGTTTGGCTACGTGAAGCGAATGTATCTGTAACTTGTCCATATGCTAACCACGTTGCGCAAGCAGAACTCTTGCCTCGGTCCACAAAGGCAGATGTTTGGTCACACCCAGTAAATGCGTGAAAAACATGAAGTGCCTTTGATCTCTCAGGCCCGAGAGCAATGGACAACTGATTAAGTGGGACGTATCTAAACTGTTTGCCTGTGCCAATCGCAACCCAAACCCAGTTAGTCCCAGGTAACTGAAAACACAAACTGCCACGACAACAACATCAGTGTCCACTATCCATAGCATTATCGTGTGAAAACCTTGCTTGGCACAGTCTGACGCATGCAACAGTAGTCTGGTGTCTGCTTCGTTGTTGTCCAAGTTGTTTGCAGTTGTACACAGCACATGTTCACCACTCGTCGAGATAATGCACTTCTCTTCACAGCCGAGGGACATTGCTTCTTCAGTTAAGTAGCTCAGCTTTGTTGACATCTTCTCTCAAGAATGTACTCCACTTGCGTGGAAGCTTGCAACCATGTTCCATCCTCAAATGAACACCCTTTCCCCGCTTCATGCGAGCTCTAAGGCTGCTGTCGAAATATCTGTCCCAGATAATATCTAGCCTCTGCACGCTCTGTAGTTGCTTAGTTAAATATGGCAAGAACATTACATTCACATAGTCTGCAAACGTTTTACATGCGCCACTCGGTTGCAGCATGTTGACTAACGCAGCACCGTCAATGAGTAATGCATCTACTACTGGACTCGCTGATGCGCTGCCGGAAGGCCTAGACTTCAAGCATTTCAACAAATCGGACTTTACACATCCTCAATAGGGATATTAGTGACTGTGGAACTGAATTTTCTTGACAACCAATCTCTAACGTACCATTAATAAATAATTAATAATAATTCTCGCTGCCTTGGAGAGAATGATTGCTTCGTCGTCGACGTCCTTATCCTTGGCAGCACCCATATCGAAAGCAAGAAAAACATCTCGGCCATTGTTGTATTCACCTAAACCGGGGCATTGTGCTAGGATCCTCTCCCAGCTGTTCCGATCGCGCAGGCGTATATCCTAGAAAGATCTGCCAACCTAAACCCTGAAATTCTTTCAGGATCATATCGGCCTTCCTCCATAAAAGCTGCCAATTCCGCCAGGGCGGTGCCACCATGTGTGTGTTCATGCAGAATTGGGCCCTGGAGCTGCGTTTTGCACTCTAGATGCCTTTCTTTCCAGCACTGAATAACCGACATTTGGAATGATATTGCCCCGAGGGCCATTAAGTCACTTGCTGTGCTGATTTTTGCTTGCAATTCTGAATCTTTGAGTACAACAGCACATTCATTGATCTTTGTATCAACATCGTAGGTATAAGAATTTTGTGTAGTTCTCCTTTATTGCAGAACAAACAACACTTTGTGACACTTGCAGCTTCACCATTATCACGAGTGGGTCGAGACGCTTTTCTCTGAACTTCACCATCAACCTGATCCTCATTCTTTCTTTTTTCAGCTTGCCATAGTTTAAGATTGCTAAATTTATTTCGATATTATTTATGCCACACAGCCTTTACTTTCTTGAAAGTTTTTGCTAAATCTTCCTCCTGACCCAGGAGAGAAACATCGAGATGTATTGGCAGGCGTCCCAACTCGTTAAATCGGTTGATATTATTGGCAAGCGATTCGTACCCACTTCCTACATCTTGTCTTCGCAAATTCGCTGGACACTGAAGCTTTTCACACGTGTCCTGCTGGCAAATCACACACGTTTGCCAGTCCACCTGACAACTCATTTGCGAGCAAATACAGAATTATGATACTATGCCACTTCATTCGGCCTATATGTCCTATATTTGTCTTGAAGAAAACAGAACACTCTGACAAAGCAGTTTCACACGACAAATGCTGCTATAAAGTTTGCAACCCTGAACCTTTCCCAGACCACGAAAGCAAACCTGAAACTTTGGATTGAGTTTTTTAAGTCTGCAGTAGAAATGTGTCACCTGAGCACACTCGCACGAGCAGTTCTTGTGTTTTCTAATTAGATTTATTATTTGCTGGACGTTTGTTGTTCATTACATTGAAATTACAAAATAATACCCAGAAATTATTGAATTCAGTCAGGCGAAAAGGAAAAGGAAAGCTATGAGCAAACAACTCTGATTATATTGCCTTTGATAAATATAATATTTTCAGTGCTGATTTGACAGTAATTTCAAACGAAATGCTACGGGAGCATTGTCATATGATTTATTATAAACAAAAAAATGCAGAAAGTAGTACAGACGAAACTAGTTCAACGAAAAAAGCTGACAATTTGACCGAAAACGACATTTGCATATTGCCCCCTGAACGTTTTCGTCAAAAACGACCCCCCTGTTTTGAAAATCACGTGGGTCCATATCAGAAATTAATCAGCAACTAAAATACTATCATTGTGCCAAATTTGGTGACCATAAGCTACCATATTGCTGCACTAACAGCTAGATTTGTTGATCAGTACAAGAACTTTGACGGATTCTTCCGCATAGTATGACAACAGTCGATTTGTAAGCCCAACTCCGATGTTTTTGTAAATCTGATAGACAGCGAAGGGAAATGATAGGCTTTAAAGAGCGGGTAAAGATTGAAGGGACGTGGAAGAAGAAGAGACAGACCCCGGAGACAGACACAGTGACACACTGAGACAGACACAGTGACACACTGAGACAGACACAGTGACACACTGAGACAGAGTCAGAGACTCACTGACATAGAGGCACAAAGACCGCAGAGACAGAGACGCGGAGACGATTTGCAAAAAGGAGGATAATTGGAGAGCACTGAATTACCGACAGCACTATGCCCAGTTTAACTGAGTTTGAAAACTTCTAAATAAAAAATAACTGAACTAAACAGAGAGTACTTTTTGTCATCTATAGCGAGAATTTTTAGGGGGTATACAAATCTATGGAATCGACATACATTCATTTCGTGATTCTTTCATTTTGCTTTTGTCTTGGAATGGAACCCTGTTTTGTACAAGTACGATAAATTGAAGTCAGACTAACAAAAATGTCAATGTACCATGCATCGTATTTTTTAGGCCTGGTGTGTCTTGTGATGCTCCAAAAATCAGATTGTTCTGAATTTAGTCTTCAACTTTTCACGAATACGTCTTTTGGAGTCATTACTCTTTACATACAAGAGATTCAGAGTTGCCACTGATTTTGACAAAGAAATTGCTTCATTTTGGCCGCGACAACTGATTTCATCACGTGTTAAGAATTGTTATATACGGTCACTATCAGTGAATTGAATTCTTAAAGTGAAACATTCTCACTTTATATTTACAGAATAAAACGTTTTAAATAATTAATTCAACAGCTTGTACTGAGGTCCAGTTTACACGTAAACAATATCCTATTATTAAAAGCTCTTAATGTCAAGGGCAGTCATACAGTGATCTGTAAACAGAACTCGGGAAACAATTATGAATGTCAAGTTACTTTAAATATTCAATCAAAACAGAGATGATTCCTATTTACTTGTGTGCAGAATAGTGGCACAACGACATGAAAATATTCTACTAAGCAATATTTTCGGCGAATAATATATGTGCACGTCCAAGCCTTCAGGCAAGTATATGCACATATAACTACCTGTATAAGGGATAGTATTCACGATGTATCACAAAAACTATTTATAACTGCTACTTACACTTGTTACATAAATGACTTCGTTATCGAGATTCGCTTCCGCTGCCGAGGAATTTGTAACTGGTAAATTAATTCCATGACCAGCTTTCTGACTAGCTGTAGTTTCACTAGCATAGCATAAATATGGTCGGTTTTGAAACAATTTTGGTGGGGTCTTTTATTGAATGCTGCAATTACTGTCGTATCTGATGCCTTATCTTTGTTTTGCAGAATATTCATTATTATCAAGTACATGGATTCAAATGATATTTTTGGATGCATAATTTGTTCCTCATTGTTTGCAATATGCTCCATAAAGACCAGAGTGTTTTAACTTCCGATAGCGTCTGTTTTACATGTACAACAGTTTTGGCTCTTTGTTTATTTATCGTAAACATTATCTTGCTTACCTATTTATTTTTACAGAAAGAATAGCCTCATTAGACATTACCAGTAAATGTCGTTATTGATATATTGGTTGTTTTAAAATATATTTCTTTCTGTTTCTTGTGCATGAGGCTGAACGTCATATTCACTTGACGTACGATCCTTGACTGATTGCCGCCAGTAGCCAATGCTAATATCACGAGTTTCGTTCTACTATTCTCGACGGTATTCCAAAAAATAATTAAACATTAATTGACTCAGGGAATTAGCAGCTTGACATTTACAGATATTCCTCGAAGGAACAACAGTTTGGAAGGCGTACGGACTAGTGTATAATGCTATACTACAAAAGAAAACTGAATTGTTGTAGGTGTAAATGTATGGTAGCTGCTTAATCTATTTATCTGACATGTAATATACTCTTATATATTCAAAACCATGAAAATAGATGGCTATTCTGAAACTATCAGCGGGGGGGACAAAATCCTTTCTAAAAATACAACTGAATTGGTGTCTCAAGAAAAGACGTTATTTTAAACAAGCGAAGAGTTTTTAAAAATAATTCGTTATTAAGAATCTTCAATCTTGACTAAACCTTGGGCAGAAAAGAGAAAGATTTTTAAATCTTTAAATACATAATTGAAGTGCGTTTAGTGTTGGTCCATTCCAAAATATTTCATATAGGAAGACACCCTTCGCGAGCTATACAAATTCTACTTTTTGCGTTTCTGTACTCTTTGTATCTATTAAAAGCTCATTTTCAAGAATGAACGGCTTTCTAACTTTAATTTTAGCTTTCTTAGTTTTTCTGAGGTCTCAGATTTGAGTTTATGTGAGTATTATTATCTACTAACGTGTGTTTTCATTCGTTCCATCCATGACAGCTGCAAGAAGCCACAGTTATTCCACAAGAAACGCAAACATTTGCACCATCGGTCGCATCATGGCTGCGGAAGCTGGATGAATCAGGCATTAAATAACAATGGAGGAATATAGAGTGTAGCGAACACAACCAGGCAAATATGTGACGAAAGTATGTCAGAACAGAAGAAAATAATAGCTCCGTTAACCCGGGAAAACGTCGAAAAGCTACAAAGTCAAATTCAAGAAGAAAAGAAAGTTAAAAGGAAAAAACATCGGAGTTCGCCTGTGCCAAATTCAGCGGAGCGGCCTGTTCGAACGGCGGGAGATGGCAAGAGCGCTGAACCAGTGACGGAGGATTCGTACACTCGAACAACAAACAACGAAACAGCTAAAGAAGGAATACGTTCCTCGAATAGCATCGCTGGGGAAGAACGGGTAGCAAATAAGTCGCTTTCTAGCATGAATGGGCCGTCTGAAAAGGAGCGGAAAGATTCAGGAAATAGAACCAAAGTAGAAGACAATGTTTCAACAGACGAGAGCCAAGCGGAAGAGTCGCCTGGGAGTGATAACAACACGCAAAATGAACCGAACAACGCGGAGGATG
>JAOBYG010098764.1:0-11255 GCA_025403545.1 Epizoanthus stellaris
AGACTGATGTTAGTGTTAAAATATTTTGAGATTTTTTGGAGAAGATTTGAAGGAAATAAGGTGGTGGGGCAGATTGACGATTTTGAAGATAATTTGAATTTTAATGAGTTTTGGGGAAATTAAAAATTAAGAATTGGGGTTAATATTTAATAGATACGCACCAAAATGTCCATATCCGGGAAGTGTACACTCGGGTTGTTAGTCAATACATTTCGGTGCGTCTCATTTAATTTTTTTCTCCTTCAAAACATCTCTTAAATTTACCTAATTATTCCTAAAATTCTAACTGTAAGCCCCTCTTAAGAATGTTCTTACATTCATTTATTGAACCATCCATAATGGGCTTTTCAGGTCAATTTACAATATTTAAAATATTCGTGAAGATAAACGTTTATCTTCACATATATATTATGTTCTTGACTTAAAAATGGACACTGATTTCGATAAATAATTTGAAAGAAATCGGCGTATAGTCTATATAGTTCTTTTCGTGACGGAAGTATTGCAAAATTGAAACTGAATATGTAAAAACTGATAAACAAATGATATTTTTTCGCCCGGTAGAATGATTTGAATTGTGGTAACATGTTTTGTTTGGTGATTATCTTGAAATGATAATGACCGTTGCATGATATAAAATGTTTATAATTTGAAAATTGTTTTCACTCACTGAACATGCTATAATTTTTGTAAACAGGTCTGGAAATGATTATTGATTAATTTTGAAATGCATCTTTTTCAGTCAACTGTATCAAAAATCCGGCGAGTCCCTTAAATAATTTGGTCTACATTTTGAGATATTGGTTATGTTTTAAAAATAGGAAGGATGTAGCACACATTGCCATGTCAACTACGATCGCTTGAAAAATTGTATTAAACAGAATTACGTTCTTATTTGCACAAATTGGTGAGATATGGCCAAATCAAACTTTGTCTTCAAGGTGGATTAAATTTTCTTCTTCAAATGCATATACAAGCTACTTGTGCAGTTTACAAAGCAGCTGTGAGCAACCTGGGCAATTGAATGTTATTTCAGTGCAATAAACATTTGGGTTTATAGTTGTGATGAAGAATTTTGTTGTGGATACTTTGCCACTTTAATTAAATGAAAATAAAACAAATTTTCACTTAATATCACTTACATTTAACCACATTTAACCAAAAAAACAAATGTTAACGATTTTTTGGTTACTTCTGCATATTGATGATTGAACACTAGCTTCACCACAGAGAGAAATCACAAAAAAGTGAACACAATGAGAAACCTAACTTTCTGCTCACTTGGAGAACAAATCTACAAATCTGCTATTTCTCGGTATCTCGGCTCCTGTGTTAGGCTGCATATACTCACTCAGATTTAGTCCGTAATTTCCTGTCAAAAGGACAGAAACTCTCCAACACCAGGCAAATCCCTAAATCTTAGCGCGCGTCATATCTTTACGATTTAAACACAAGTAAAAGAAAATATTTATATAGTTTAAGCGAATTCTTATTTGCTTGTCACCTTTATGTCCTATATAGGTGCTCGGCTTTTGTCATTTTAATGATCGTCCTTATCAGCTTCCCACTCGTGGATTTTAATCTAGTAAAGCGACATACAATGCCCTTGCTTCGACCAACTATAACATGGCTCGTTGTTGAATATTCAATTCTCGGAATAACACGCACAAATTCTAAAAGCTTGTATCACATTTGTAAAACAAACACAAACAAAAACGAAAAAACGCAAGTACTGAGTAAACGACAAAGAAATAATAGGCGTGTATTTGTTTCTCTTCTCGTCCGACTTGTGCTTGTTTCAATAGGGTTAGACTGGCTTAAGATACACGTACGGTTAGAGAACTTAGAGCGCTGCCCATTAGCTCGGTATGGCCGCCCCGAGCGATCAATTCTCAAATGGAACGCGTCAATTACTGCCAGAGTGCCCCTGCTCATAAGTGGAACAAAACGACTCAGTTCCCCCGTTCGTGCGCGCGAATTTGGCGAGTTTCGCGGGGAAAACAAATCCTCACGCACGCCTTGACCTTTCCTTCAACAATTATCAAAACCAGTTCTCTCTATCCGGCCCAGACCTAACTAACGGAAAACGCTCTTAGTATTATCTCACAACTGTGTGAGTAGCGACATGGAACAAAATCAAAGACAGCTTACAAACCTCGAGTTCTTGTAGCTTACTCCTGCGCCCCGTACCGCCAGACATGAAAGGTTCACAGGATGGAAATTGAAGAAAAATCACACTACAGATTACGACGAATACCACGGTCTGTGTAGTTGGGCAGCGCATCGTTTTCTCTTAAACAATACTGGACCAAGTCTTCTCCGCTTCTTGCCGGCTTTTCCTCCCTATTCACACTTGGCTTTAAAACCCTCGCACTGTGTGGCGCTTGCCTAATGGAACTAATGGCCGAGTCTTTATACCATTCAATGCATCAATCGCTTCTTTATTGCCTCCGAGAATTACAAGTAATTGCATCCTGCCTGGGTCGGCTTGGAAACTCTTAATATCCGGGAAATATTTGTATAGCTTTTACCACAAAGCAGAAAACAGATTATCGTAAATCGAGATGCAGTCAAGAAGGACAAAAGCTCCAATCTTCAATCAGTTTCAATTGCACAATTAGTGAAATTAACAAAATTCTGCTTTGAAACTAAGTGGAGTTAAGGACAAGCAGGTCTGCTCTATATAAAACAGGACTCTGGTAACAATTTTAAATTAGTCGTACTGATATATAATGATTTTATTACCAGGAGTGTATGTTTCTAAACCCTCTTTTGATGTAATTAATGAGTAACGAAAAAAATAGCGGTTCTGAACATGAAAACAAGACAAAGGATAATTTCTCTTTTGAAGGAGTCTTCTTTCTGTGCAACAGTCAAATAAGATTTGTGTTGACATAACTTTGCCACATCTAATTCGAAATGTAATTTACTTTTAATTCTGGAAATAGAAGTGTTCCACAGATAATTATTATCGTTTGAAAGTTCAGTCCATTGCTAATTCACACATATTCTTGAGAAGTAATGAATGATCAAACCAATGAATAAAATAAACGAACTAACGGCGAACAAATGAATGAATGAATCCATGGACAAACGAACAAACACCATTAAGTAACAGAACACGAATTAAGTGCCGTAAAGGTACACGCATGCTTGTTGTCAATGGCAGTCACGGCATCAGTTCATCCCGGGATGAATTCATCTCGGTATCTGTTCGTTTACATGAGTGGTTTCATCCCGGTATTCCAGGACGAAAGTTATCTCGCCCGCCGAACTTCATCCCGCCCGAGATGAAATTCATCTCGCCCGTGCCTTCAGTTGTTTGGGTTTTGTGTCACCTCGTCCCGGATGGAAAACCAAACAGTGTTTACATGGAACTTTCATTCCTGGAAGACTATTACATGGAATTTTTCGTCGCGTTTCATCCCGGGATGAGATTTCATCCCCGTTCTTAGGAGGCATGAAATCATACCGGGATGACTCTCCCTCCTCGAAACCATGTAAACAGCAACAAGGAAATGACCACTGAGATACCGAGATGAACACCTCCCGGGACAAACACTCTTATGTAAACGGGCCCTAGTTTCTTTGAAACAGATCATCTAGTTTGATGTGGTACAAGAAAACCAGTAGTTATACTCTTTGGTCTAGATTAGACATAAAAATAAGTTGGAAAACTGTCTGTACACTCGATTGTTCCCAATTTTCCATATAAAGGATCATAATAAAGTTTAATTACTCTTTTGACTTGATGCTGTATCTACGCAAGATAATTATTTATTAAACTGTACTAAAAAAAATTGTCAACAGAGTTGGTATATTAGCATCAAAACAGATTTCAAATAGATTTGCATCAGATATATACAATTCACCTCTTACTAAATTACAGCAACAGTATTGTTCCTTATCTGTTAAAACAAAGCGAGTCGTACTTCATTTATGTAAGTTTTATTTTGCATTAAATAATATTTCATGTTCAGCCGATAAAAGCATTACAGTTTCAGTTTACAAGATCTGAATAAATGGCGGCGATTGCAGAGTATCAGACGATTCCCTTTGACTATACGGGTGGGGCGCGATGTACTTTCTTTACACGCCTTTTGTTAATTGGCCCGTTTACATAAGAGTTTTAGTCCCGGGATGACTTCATCTCGGTATCTGTTCGTTTACACGAGTGCATGGTTTCATCCCGTGAAACCGTTCGTTAGCAACGAGCAAAGGAAGCTCTCGAAACTCAGGCTGTTTGCTTTTTTAAGTACTGAAATGACAAAAGAATTAAAATATTGTATCTTGTGTAAGTTTGTTTGTTCCAGAAATGGTGAAAAACGACACGTAGACTTTGTCGTATATAATTCCAGTCTAGATGGAAATATAAGACGAAACTATAACTTCTTAAATAATTTGTTGTTCATGTTTATTGCTGTATTATTGCTCAGTGTTCTTCCGATTTCTCAACCTTCTAGAAGTTAATAGTAAGAAAACACTCAAATTGAGTAAATTTTCGAAGAAATTATAAATCTTTTCAGTAACATCGAAAACATGGTAACGACCAGATGATCGACAAAAATCAAGTATTTATTAAAACCATTTAGTTTATTAATGTAAGATTAAAACTGGCGTCAGTGTAAAATTCGGAGATTACATTTAAAAGAAACACTTGTGAAATTAATATATAATTACTTGAATGTATTCTGTTACAGAAGTTAATACATTTTAAAATGATTTGTCGAACCTGGTTAGCGTTTCAAATTTATCTTGATTGATATTTTAAAAAAAATGAGATTCGAAATGTATACACTAAACTCGTCCAATGTATAAAATGTAACCACTTCCATACTTAACTTCATGCATCATTTTGAGTTCTATTGTTATTCTATTGAGTTACAATCGGGAAACATTTCGGCCAGCAGTGCATAAATGTGCCACGTATAAGTCGGGTTCTTCTTGCTCTTGTTCTTATTGTAAAGGCTGGTTTCTATAGAATATTTACGGTATTCAGACACATTGGTTGGGTTTCAAAACACCTTTAAATTTGACTATCCCGGCCATCAAACCACTGGATATTTAAATTAACGGTACACACGCCAGAACTACAGAAAGCTTTTATTTTTTATGTTGAAAAATAGCCATAACTCGGCGAATACTAGCACAAATCACGTTCTGTTTGCACCAAAACAAAGTTAGAAGGACGTACAATTCGCGTATTCCATCGGTTTCTGAAAATAGTCAAACCTGTGAGTTTAGGACCTAGAGAAAACCACATCTCCTCAAGTTTTAGACTTTGTATGTGTTGTTCAGACGCTGTCCTTGTCGTGATGTGATAACCATTTTTCCCATATCCCTGACGTCGTCTCCATTTCCCTCTCCTTCCGGCCCACACATTGTCAAGGGCGCCAACCGACCTCAGAGTGATTTAGAAATGATAAGTTGAAGACAAAGAATCTTGAAATGCATGCCGACTCGTTAATCGAGCTGGAAATGACACTCAAATGTATAAATATTGTCTGCCCAACGAGACCCCTTTCCTTGCTACTGTGTTTCGATTTAAAGATTGCGAGTATTCAGTGGTAACAATGAACTCTTGCCGTGATTATAGACTTGAAGTGACGCAGTTCCAAACAACCGTTATGATGTTATGAACCCAATCCTCTGCCGTTTCCTTTTTTCACATTCCGAACTTTGAAAACGACGTTATCCTGCCAAAATTAGGCGCAGTCCACACGGATATATTTCATTTGGAATCAAAACTTTTAACAACGCATGCATGTGGGTAAGGATCGTTTCCATATAAAAAAGCTAATCGTTATTTTTGCGCTTCTAAACTTAAATGTTGCATCCATACCATCATTTTCAAATTGTGCCCGCCACTGACGAAAACGATGCGAAAGCTATGAATATACAATCTGGGCATGCAATTCTACACTGAGCATTTTAAGTTCTGAGATCACATGACCTTTCGTTTTCAAAACTTTGCCTTTTCATTCAATTTAACCATCCACGTGAAAACAGTAGCGTTGTGTTCTAAAATAATCCCACTCTGAAGCCTCAACAATAAAATGGTGTTTGCAAACGAAAACGTGTCAACTAAAGTTGCGCTAGTTTTGTAGGAGCAAATTTTTGCAAGCGAGGGGCATGGACTGGACCCTATTCGATTATCTGAGCCCGACGTATCGCATTGTGGTTATAACAGCTGGGTTAAAACCTTCATGGGACAAGTCGCTGATGTACTTTTATCATGGCCACTCGAGCTTCATCTTCGACCTCGTTTTTTTCTTGCACTTCCAAACGACTTCTTCTTCCACTGAAATAATGAAAAGTATTGGGAATCAGCGAATAAATTCATGAAGATTGATAGCAAAGGAGACAACTAAACCTACGAGAACCAACAAGACAAATAAGCAATACATGTCACCCCAGATGCAGGGCCGTGGGCAGTTGCCTCGGCTGAAATTTTTCAATCCACGTTTTCGAGTAATCTACCAAGAGGAAAACGAGATACCGTAAACGCTCTATTAAGCCCTCCCCCCTCTCCAATAAGTCCCCCCCTACTTTGGGATTCAGGTTTTTAATAAGCCCCCCTCTCTATTAAGCCCTCCCCTCCAACAAGGAAAGTAAGTAGTTGGTGGTGGTAAACTTGAACAACTGGGATCCCACGGCTAGATAAGCGACGACAGGATCTCTGTATAAAGACCCTAAGGAGACCCACTCTCCCATCATGCACCGCAGTCCAGAACGTGCGCCCATGACTACCAAACTAAAAACGCGAATAGTTGGACAACTATTAAGTGCAGAACTGAACACTTCAAGCGCAGTTTCTTTCCCTGCGTCATTCCTCAAGCCAATGCACTGAAATAGGATTAGATTCGTTTTTTTCGATTTTTTGTACTATATTATCATACTTGTAACCTAGTCCCCCTTTTTTAAAAATTTATCAAACTTTATTATTGTAATTTTTTATAAGATTTCTTGTGAACACATTGTAATTCAATTTTAATTGCGATGTGTCAATAAATTATGATTATGATTATGATTATGATTATTACTATTACTATTATTATTATTATTACTATTATTATTATGATTATTATTATTATTATTATTATTATTATTATAAACAAAACAGTCACCGGAGATAGCATTTGACATTCATCAACTCTATATCCCCTAAATACAGCAGGATAAGATAAATTCACCGTATTTTTATTTTGAAACACCCCATTCCGTCTTTACTCAAAGATTGATCTCGAAGTGGAATCTAAGCCACAAAGAGATTTTTTAAAGGGACTTGCTCTAGTTTTGACGACATAGTTTCTTGTCAAAATCTTTTCTGGCAATGCTAGATTTGCCCCCGAGGCTGAGTAAGTTATTTGGGAAGTGAATTCAAAACAAATTGTTTGGATACAGTAATTTCCTTTTTTAGTCTAAGTGATTACAGTTGCTAGAGTTTTCATCTCAACTTTATCTTTATCGTCCGAAACGTTACACAAGAAACACGACCAATCTCCACCCTTCACTCTCTTGAAGGAGAAAAACTAAAATTAGTTCACATACCTTGGACTTCATTTTTCTAGGTGTTGACCTGTTGAACAGAAATGCCCAAGTTCAGTACCAGTACAAAGGCCATATTCAGTAAAATAACTTGTGTATTGATAGGAGATAAAAATATATATATGCGAGTTTTTGTGATCAACTATTTTCACTGTTCAGTGCGGCAATTTTGAAAAAATGAAGAATGAATGTGTAAAACGTCTAAACATTGATATAAAGCTTTCGAATCAAGCGCAAAGGCCCAACTGAAATTAATTATAAATCCAACAGATTTTGATTCTAAAATCGCTGCAAATAATTCAGCAATGATTTGTAGTTCATTAAATAAAACAGAGAAAATTACCTGTGACTTCTTGTGAACTCCTCTGAAGGCTAGTGCGAAAAATAAAAAACAAGATGAGTTTGTGTATATATTTACAAAATAACAACACACATGCATTGATTATCAAACATTATTATAAGGCTGGTTAAATTCGCGCGCTGTGATTGGTCAATTTCGGGTCCGTAAGTTGCTGTAAGGACCTCGCTCGCTCTCGAGCGGCTGTCATTTGTTTACTTTTTCAAGTTTTGTTTTGCAAACAAAAGCTCCAAATGATCAACAAAGCCATATAATAAACATATTATTAGCCTCGTTTGGTCGGTCCGTACGGTAAGTTATGGATCCTCGTTAGCTTCACGCTTGGGCCATAAAAGGAAGGAAAAAAACTCGGTCCATAACTTACCGTACGGACCGAGCAAATGAGGCTAATAAGAGGTATGTATTCGCATCAACGCCATAGCCAATCAGAAGCTGTGGCGTCTTTTTGAGTTGAAAACAGCTTTTGATTTCTCAGTATGTTACTATAGTACAGTATTTACAACTCGAAGGTAAAAACGGTATCTTGGCGAAGCAATATATAAGGTTCTCTGCCATTCTTTATACAGATCATACTGGATCATTGTACATTTATGAAAACGTATGAAGAAAATTCCGAATAAGCGCATTTTTGTGCTTAATATTTAAGCAATAAAACGTTTAAAGATGTTAGAAGTACAAGTAAAAACCCGCGTTTAAAAGCCTTCTTCTGATAAGAACCTAAGACTGAAACTTGGAAGTTTGGCTCCTCCTAAACAAGAACCCTTTCAGACTGATATTTGAAATAGATTTTTAATTAAAAAGTCAGTTAATAAGTTCAAGCATATATAACCATTTTGGTTCGTGAATACAAAAACGTATACAAATGTGACATCTTACTGTCACTTATTTAAAAATATAGAAGGTTATAAAGAAAACAGAAATGCTTTATTGAATTGAAGTTAGGTTGAGTGGTGTGATTTATCACACTGCATCAAGTTGTATTCCATTGAGAGATTCATGAGTTGGTCTAATTTCTTGAACAGAATTTGAAAGGTTGATAACTTGTCAATCATCTATTCTCGAGGTTCCTTCTTGGCAAGAAAACTCTTCTATGGGTAAACTCTAATTACCCCGGTATCAATGACAATTTCGCAACACAAACTCATCGTTTCATCCTGTTTCTGGAACATCTAATGGAACCATCCACGCTCTGGGTTTATTCTCTTATATAAAGTTAGCTATAACTCTCGTCACGACTGTAGGACTCAAGCCAGTAAAAACCATTGCCTTTTATAATCTACACACACGCACACGCTCAAGCACACACTCGCGCACACGCACCCGCACCTGTACATGCACAAACTCACGCACATGCACCAGCACACGCACAAACTCACGCACCTTAACCCGCACCCGCACAAACTCACGCACATGCACCCGCACCCGCACCCGCACAAACTCACGCACACGCACACGAACCCGCACACACACAAACTCACGCACATGCACCCGCACACGCACACGCACAAACACACACGCACCCGCACATGCACATGCACAAACTCACACACATGCACCCGCACACGCACAAACGCACACGCACCCACACACGCAAACCCACGCACATGCACCCGCACACGCACCCACACACGCAAACTCACGCACACGCACCCACACATGCACAAACTCACGCACACGCACCCACACACGCACAAACTCACGCACCCGCACCTGCACCCACACACGCACAAACTCACGCACACACACACTTACGTACATGCACCCACACGCTCAAGCACAAGCTCACACACACGCTCAAGCACACACACACACACACACACACACACACACACACTCACTCACGCACACACTCACGTACACGATAATATATACTGTTGCCACTATTTCTACCAGCAATTGTCGTCCTTACAAACTAGCTTTGGGTTTCAAACTTTTGGTTTTCCTCAATTTTTCTTTGGTTTCTTTGCCCTATCAGCACGTCATTCAAGTATAAAACAGTGTGTTGAAAATACCTTTCATCAATTCTCTCTTACTTGTGAAACTAGTTATAGTGAAACCTGATTTAATTTAATCAACTGAATAAAATATTGTTGTTGTTGTTGTTGCTGTTGCTGCTGTTGTTGTTGTCGTTGTTGTTACTGTAAAAACAAGTATCGAATAGAGCACAGAGGCCAAGGTAGTATCTTACCCCAACACTACTATCCTTGCCCGTCTGGTTCAGTGCTGACAGATCTGAGAAGGACGTCAGGTCATCCAGTGTTGACGCGGCTTGTGCAGATCCCTGATGAGTTGAAAGTAAACACATTTACATGTATCAGTTAATTCCATATAACATGTTGAGGACGAAGCTTTGCTACTTGACAATAATGGCCAAACAAACAAAGCAAACTGCATCAACAACGATACGAGTTATCTAACGTCTAAGTAAATCAAATTCTTCTTAAATACAGGTACACGAATGCAGATTCTCTCATTCATTTTGCACTATCAGCTCGGAGAGAAACCGGAGAGAAATTGCTTCCTCCACATGTACATGAAACTTTGTATCAACAAACCTGGCGAGACCTCCTTCAATTAAACGCACACTCAAAGAAAAGACATTTCTGTGTAATATGCATGTACTTCTGTAGCAACTAAAAAATAGGCAAGTGCATTTCAACGTTGACCAACAAAGATATAGCTGAAACGCAGTCAAGAATTTTCAAGCCCCCTCTATTACTCCCATGTATGAAGTGACTGGGGCGCAACCAGCGAAAAACAACACAGCCAATGACAAATCTATACAACTAAACCGTGAAGAAACAGAATGTATGCATATATACATGTACTAATATAGTATCAAATAACTACGTTTAAAATTGAAAAGTGCACACTTCAATCTAGTTGTGTGTTACTGTGCTATAGGTAAATACCTTTTTCTTTTTCTTTGTCGTGAGCCGAATTAGATTGTCTTCTTCATATCTGTAAATGAAGATAAATTTTAGACAATTAATAAACATCTCAAATGTGTATACCCAGCATATTTATAAAAATATTATGAAACTGCCTTGACACCCAGGGGGTGGGGGTGGGGAACTTACTTCCATATGAAAGGGGCGGGGATGCTCATCGCAAAATTTGAATTGCAGCTCTAAAGGTACTAATCTTGGGCGTGGCTCAAACTAATTTTACCTACAAAACATACCATTCAAGAACGTACAATCGAAACTTTCAATGACTTTAAAGGGGCTATGTCACGGTAATGCGCATGCTCTCGAGTCATGTCAGAAAAGACCTTTGCAGTCACGAAACACGAGTTGTAAGCTCAACAGGACAACAAGAAATGATAAAATGATATATATTAGCTGAA
>JAOBYG010098875.1:0-19572 GCA_025403545.1 Epizoanthus stellaris
CGCACACGCACACGCACACACACACACACACACCATATTTTACTTTTCTTGAAATAGTTTGATTTTCTCATAAATTTTTAGCATCTGTATTTTAATTATTAAGACATTTTTGAAGCTATTACAAAGTTGTTAGCTCTGTTCAATTTTTCTAAAAAAATTCGCAAAGTCAAACGTTTTTTTCAAATTTGGCAAAAAAATGATAATTTTTTACTTCCAAACACACTCATAACTTTGTCTCATTGACATTTTAAGTTAGATGCATTTCTAATCAGTTGTATAATATATACCCGTTATATGAACCATATTCAAGTAAAAAAGGAAAAGAAATTACCAATAAAATGCAAGTCTAAAGGCGACGTCGTTGTTTTGATTGTAGTAACCTTGGTAATCAATTAATAAACACGTGACTACGCTTAAATTAAAAGTAAAAGGTTAAACATCATTCATACCAAGTTTAAATTTGAGAGCAAAATTTCAAAAAGTTTTGAAAATCATGGGGGTCCAAATATCCCCCCTCTCCGGCCTCCTCCCTTTGCCTGTTTAGTAATGTTTAACATATGGAAAATGGCTTGCCAGACCCCCCTTTCCGGCACCCCCTTTCTGCATTTCTGGGATCCGCCCCTGGTTTGAGAATAACTGAAGTTCACTTCTCTGTCAAGACTGGGACTTAAGGGTGGTAGTACATGAACACGTTTAGTAAGCGACGTGTTTTCTACCGGATAGAAAAGAAGAAATACTTGTCAGCAAACTAAAATTCATGAACAAATATTCAAGCCCAGTTACAGGGTATAATCTTTCATGCAACTTGTCTCGGAACTTGAATTTTCTTTCCAATTTATTTTGAAAAATATACTAGCATTAGGTATTTGTTTCAGATTACAATTAGTGGTTGGCATGCCTTTGATAACTTTTGTATCGCAAGCGCTTGGCAGCGAACCGCGGCGGGTGTGACCTGTATGAGCCCTTGGAGCGATGCAAACGACTAAATGGTGAATAACAACAGCAAATATATCAGGGCAAGTTCGACCCCCAGGCCAAGATTCAGGTGAAATCAGAAATTAGAACATTATGAAACAAATAGCTAACTAGGAAAAATCTCCTATATGCCCTAGCTGTGTCTCCAAAGAGCTGCTCAGTCGGGGATTTCTGAATCGTGTGGCGTTCACGTATTTACAGATTCAGATTGTAACTAGCCTGCCCGCAGAAGCTAATTTTCCATCCCAGCGAGAAACCTCTCCCGCGCGCGTTGTTCCAAGGGTATACAAGTTTATTACAAGGGTATACAAGAGTATACAAGGGCATCAGTACAAGGGCATACAAGCTAGGTATACAAGGATATACAAGGGTTTACAAGCTAGGTATACAAGGGTTTACAAGGGTATACAAGGGTTTACAAGTTAGGTATACAAGGGTATACAAGGGCATACAAGCTAGGTATACAAGGGTATACAAGGGCATACAAGCTAGGTATACAAGGGTATACAAGGGTTTACAAGGGGTATAGGTGAATGCCTATTAGAGAAGTGGAATCTCTATAACCTATATATGTATGTTACATGATGTACTTACCGATAAAAGTGGCACTTCATTGGCTGAAGCTAGCTTTTTTCAATTTTTTGTCGCGCCATTGAAAATTTCGCTTCGTTTACACAAAATTAAAGGGAAGAAATACATAAGTTTTCTTGAATTCGTATTTAATAACAGATAATTATAGCCAATTCGATGCTGCGTCCCTCTTTGAGCTTCTTTGGCTGTCTATCATCTCGTATCCAACGGGTGTGCCGGTGGAATAGAACTTGGACTAATTGTTTTAATTAAAATTAGTCCTTATTTGCATACGTACCGGTACCCGTTCACTCATTAAAGCACTCACTCGCTATCCGAAAGTAAACATGTGTTTTAACACATTTATACAATGGCTGATAAACAGAAACTCAACTTACTGTACCTTGCCAAGAGTTGTTCTTTGTGTGATAAGCTGAGTGGCTTACTAGAACTCCTTCCTTTGCCTTGCTTACTAAGGTCACCTGACTCGTCGCCTGTCTCGATTTTGATACTAGCATCATAAATGAACTTGTTGTAGAGAATATAGAAAATGATAATTGTAGCTACCATCAACACTCGGAGTCTCAACAGCTGCGTGATCATTTTCGACAAACGTTGCGGCTTTCTGATATATAGCTCTCTATATCTCTCCATATTTCTCTATGTTTCTCTATATCTCTCCATTGGTACATTATGGTGATTGCTTCCCCTATAATATACATGCATGTTAGACATTTCAATCCATTTGTGTAATTACGTTGTGACAATTATGGATCATGTGTGACGGTCTAGAGAAACTTTTCGACAGTAAAACAATCACTAGCCCAGTCAGTCTTCATGTGTTTGTCTTGAAAGTTACTTGCCGAATTGGTTTGTCTTTCTTGTTATGGCCGTATCTCCTGCCCGTTATTCTGCGCCCTTTACATTGTGAGACACTCTACTCGTGCTTGACCCGTAATTCTATGGATTCTAATGGAGAAGTTTTGTCGCCTCGTCACACCAGGTTCCTTGTTCAGCAGGTGTCGCTTTCAGTTTCTCCACATACCAAACAAAGTTCAAGATTTTTCAAGTTGTAAAAATATCTTGACCCGCAACAGGATCGCCAGCGATAAAATCTATGTTGGAAATTTTCTACATTACACATCTCCAATAATATTAAAATAATGTAGTGTGGTTTAAGTCTATCTAAAGCTGACTCGATGGAAAAGAACCGGCACAGTAGCAGTTACCGTTAAGTGCATGATGTTATTACCGTAAGGCTACTATTTTTCGCGAATAATTTAATTTCGCAAATTTGATTTAGCAAACGTAAAACAACAGATTTCAGCGCTTGAGAAAAAGTGAAAATTTCCGAAAAAGAGCAAGAGATAAACAAGGCGAGAATTTAAAGTTTTGTTTATTCAGCAATATTTTCACCGTAGTTTACACAAAAATAACGCAACTGACTTTCCGATATGTTTCCTGCAGTCTAAACTCAACAAGAACACCAACGTTCGAGATGCCAGAAGCACAAATTTAGCGACTAGAAATTACTGCGGCAACTAAGTTGTTGATTTTTGTTAATTTAGAATCAAATTTAGGCGCATTTCTAACATCAGAAGAAGACCCAAGATGGCGACAAAGGCGGATTTGTGACGTCAAAATCACGAATTACCATACAATACCTTATACAATTGCAGTGCTGCTAACGCTCATAGTAAGGTCTGTGGCAAGTCAACAAATACCGGTCAAATAGGCCATGTCATAACTAGCTATGGGCTCCTGACCAGGTTCTCTTTGCATTACGGGTAATTCCAATCTACACAGTTTGGCGCTCAATTTGAAATTCTAATTTTGGTCGAGTAAGAGACTGGAACTACCCACGATGCACTGCGAACTTATTATAGTGAATAAGATATAGGGTTATAAAAGTTCATAAGAGGTTTTGTGGAATTGCCAAAATTAGAATCCACAGAGAATAGTCAATAAAGAAACCTGCTGAGCGCGAAATGCTCGGGAACCATCCCGAAAGCAAGAAAAACAAGCGCAAAGTCCTTAGGGGGGGGATAGCATCCCCGAACATTACCAGACTGGTGGGCTTATAACCGGGGGGTCTTGGAAGCGTGGAAGGGATCGTATAACCGGGATTTTACGGCAGTCAGATCACTCTAATAATTATAACCTAAAATCCAACCAACATAAGGGTTATAACTAATATTCGTATAAAAGGCGGTTGGTATTGACAACCATCACGGATGGGTATCAGGAAGAGCATACAATCCGTTGATTCAGGCTCTCTGTGGATTCGCTGTCATTTATACGACACCTGTCTTTATCTCATTAAATATTGACACACAATAACCAAGACGCTTAAAATGTTGATACTGGCAGATACAACCCACAGTGTGCGCTATTTCTAGCAATTTTCTCAACCTTTGTAACTGCCGTTTTTTACCGCACACTATTTTCACTCCGGCAACTACCAACTCTTAAATACAATACATTATCCTTCTGTTACTAGTTTGTTGCTATAATTGGTTTAAAGAGTTTTCTATAGGAGGTATACACGACTAATGACAAAGAGCAAACTATCAAAAATATTTAGTAAGGTTTCGAAAATAGAATAAGATCTCTTGCAATCCAAGTCATTTTGTACATAATTACAATAAATATAAAAACATTGACACTCCAACCAACTTTGCATCAGCATTACCATTTTCATAGTAGTTTGTTGCTCTGTATATACGTATCGTAGCTCTGTAACTATCACTGCTCATTATTAATTGATATTACGAGTATTTGTGTTATGTTTCTGGTTGCTCATAGCAGGTTTAGCATCTTTTCAGAAACCGCAGACATTTTCGATATTTGCGAGAGAGAAGACAGCTTGGAAGGTTGTGACATTTTCTGCGTGAGAATTCCAGTTTTACTGAATTGCGGCTTCTTTTGTTTTACTACAACTTGTTCACTTCGATGCTCGACATTTGATTCAAGAGCAAGAGTATTGTAACAGCGTTGCTTTTCAAACGATGGCTTGAGTCGCGTAAATCGTAACTAAAATAATCAGAAGCGTGGCATGGAATGGCCACCAACCTATATTCAAAGAATTGATAAATGCAGTACTGGTTGAAAACTGGATTGTGAATGGTTTAACAAAGTAAAGCGTTAATACGCCAAGGCAGACATGTATACATCAAGTTGCGAGAGCAGGCGGTTAACATGGCGAGCTCCCAGAAGCCATTTGTTCTCCAAGCTCCAAAGTGTGGCAGTATTATTGCAGCTGATAGCGGTTTGGAGTATATTGCCCTCGAGATGCGCATCGGCAGCGGAAGCTCCGATAATCGGAAATCAGTTAAAGGATACAGGTTGTCCTATTGCGCACGTTGGAAACCTCTACGTTAATGACAAAATGGTGAACTCCAGTCTGAGTACGGATTTTCTGCAAGTGACAGTAAGTAGCTAATAATACGTCATAAATATTTTCGTAAAGGTGTCGTAATTTAGTGTTCTACCAGTAATTAAAACATAGAAAACGCACGTCGTGATAATGTCTGGCTCATGACACCATGCGTGCTTGGAACTGGAAACCATCTTACCGAGAATGGGTAACGGTGCAAATTGGACAGGAGATGGTTGCTTTTGTGTTTATTTGCATACACTTGGATCGATATAACAAACAGGTAAAACCAAATAAATTATATAATATAATCTGATATACAAGTGACAATCTAAACCAATCGCCAGATATTGCGGCGATGATAAAAAATTTAATCAGAGATCAAAGGCAAAGAAAGCAGTGGAAATAACATCAATATTAAGATATTCGGTAATAGAAAACATTTGTTTCAGGTTACTTGTTCCGTTTAGTTTCGACACACTATTGAACAGTTGAATTGAAATATTGCTTGTTATCCTCCATTCGTAAGTAGATTGTGGAAAATGGAGGAAGTAACTAGTCCAAGTAGATGATCACCGGGACGTTTGGCAATTTGTCTTGCAGTAGTGTTATGGGTTTTTTAAACCACTGGCACTGCACAGTGTAAAAACACATCATGCAGCCAGTAAATGAGTTCAACGTGTCGCAGTTATTACAGCATAAGACTTATCTCGTGCCTTATGTCATTGTGCAACATTCGCAGTAACCACTCGTGCAATATTTATAATTCAAAGTATAGCTGCAAGAAAAGTTATATGTGACTATAACTTGTTTGATTCCCAATTGAATTTTCGATATTTTCTCTATTAATTTACTAATATTATTAACTGTTCAGAAACACATCTATATATATGTACAATGAGCCCTGTGGTCTCTCGCCAGGTTGCCTTACCACTATGAGTCTATCGTGAAAAAGGATCTGCTAGAAGTGAAAACTTTTGAAACAAGAAATCGTAGCTTCCATGGACAAATACTACTTCTAATTTGAAATTTTAATTTATTTGGACAAATAACTTAACCAACCTCGTTAAACGGTTAAAACTTGGAGAGCGTGTCGACAGTTTATCCAAAACTGACCCCAGCCGTATTTATTATCAGCAATTTAAAATTTGCCCGCGTAGTCAGAATGTTCCTTTCTTCTTAACATACAGCCATCCACAACAACACATATGGCTCAGAACACATGCCTCTGAGAAAATGTAGTCTCTGTGTACTGATTAGAAAAAAGTTAGAGATCTTCTGGTCCACATACCAGCATGAAGAATTTTAAATGTTTTTACTTTCTCTTGGCAGGTTGTTGAGGTAGGAAAGTCAACGCTTCCGAACTGGTTGGTGCTCACACCATCCACGCATGAACTCAAAGGAGTCCCTCTGACAGGCGAGTCAGGGGAATATAACATGTTTGTTAATGCTATAGATAAAGACTTGAAGCTGAGCGCTCAGCTCTTTAGTCTAAAAGTTATTCCTCGACCTGAAACGCGCTGTGAGAGATGCACTGTTGGCAACCTGGTTACTATGGCAACAGTTGTATTCGCCGTTGACTACAAAGGACTAGGTGCCAGTGAGCGTGTACGTGTTTTTACGCAAGTCGCAAAAACCTTTAATGTGTCACCTAACAACATTACGGTAAAAGTAACAACTAATAAAGCTGAAAATGAAACTCTTCCCATTTGTAACAAAACACTTGTGGAAAACGGTTTAGGACTGGGAAGCAACAGGTCCTCCGCGAAATTCTTGGCAGTCTCATGGATTATTAGTACAAGATGGTTACCTTCATTCTCTGATTTCATGAACAAAGAAGCAAACAATAAATCAGTAAGCGATTCTATTGGTTTTGCCATAGTTCGATGGCATTTGATGACTGGAAACCCTGTTGTAAACTGCTCCAACTCTAGCCTCGCTGTGCCGTTAACAACTGCAGTTACAGCGTCCATGACATCATTTACCATACCCTTAGTTGATATGACGTCACCTTCATTGTCATCTTACTATCCAACAACTGCCGTTATGATGACGTCACTTCCACCAACAGCCAATCCTTCAGCATCGCCGTCATCAACAGTCGGCACCAGCCTACCTTACATCTCCACCACTCACATCCAGCGAAATTCTGTTTCGTGGTTGTCACAAACTCATGTACCGTCATCTTCCCTTTCCTCAAGTATTCAAAGCATTGAAGGCTCGATAGTTAGGCATTCGTCAGACCTTGTTACCACATCAATACAACCTTCAAGGTAGGAGGAAAATGTTCCTGCAAAAATAGTACAGCTCTCATTTTAATAGCAGAAATCATAGGTATAAATACAATTGATGGTTCCTAATAACAATTCATATGTACAGTTGAATGCATTCTTGAATAGCAAATATAGCTAGTTTCGAATTGAGGTGTGTGTTCCCAAAAACTTTCCAATTACCTTGTATTAGGTGTAGTGTAAGCAGGTATAACTGGCCTCTAAATCATAACTACGTTGGTTAGTGTGCACACGATTGGTTGCATCTACGATGCCTTACAGTCAAACAGAGAATATAAATATGGCATTGTACTTTCGTTCTAAATCCCTTCTAATTCCCCTTTAGGCTTTTTGCCTAAAAGATTTCGTAAGTTTATGCCCATTTGGAACCTGTTTAAAAAAATTGCTTTCAGGTAGATTTTGAAGTACATAATAGCCCATAGGCTTCATCTTGTCACATACAAAGACTTCAATACCAGGCTCTTGGGAATGATAAATATATTCCTTTGTCTTTTCACGAATCACTGAGCATTATTTCCCAGAGCCTCGACTTGAAACTTTGTATGTGACAAATAAAGCATATATCGAAACTCGGCTATTGATTATTTTAATACCTTTTTGTCGGATTAACTTCCTGTTCGTTACTTATTGTAAAAAATTTGTTTCAGAACGCAAATTGTGTCAAGTATAGTGGATGCTTGTCGTGGAGATGCTCCTCCTAAAGTGACAAAACGTTTTGGTCCTATCAATCTTGAGATTGGAAAAGTTCAACAATACGTGATACCAAGGCAGACCTTCAGCGACAACGAAGATGGATCGACAAGAGAACTTAGTCTGGCCCTTCTTCATCCTAATGGAAGCAAATTACAGGAAGACTACTGGGTCGAGCTTACTTCTACGACACAATCTCTTTTCATTGTTCCAACCATCAATGAACTTCATCGACAACCAAAGAATAGTTACGGGTTTGTGCTTAGGGCTCAAGATAAATGCGGAAACACGGTAGATCTTCATTTTACTATTGTTATCACCGGTCATCCCCAAGCAATATGTTTCAAAACTAACATGACTGTGAAGAGCAGCTTCAATACAAATGTGCCTACAGTTGTAATAAAAGAATGGCTTCTCGGATTACTTCAAAATTATCTTGGGGACGAACGAGAACTATACTTTTTGTCCTACAAGAAAGGACAAAATGATGATGGTATCTTTACCCTTTTGTTTAGTAGCAGCTCCATCAAATGCCCTGTCTGTGACGTGAACCAAATTGAAACTTTCTATAGGAAGTTTCTTTATTCAAACGGAAGTGTGAATTATGAACTATCAAAGAGCCTCTCCGGTTCTAGCGGAAGTCCCTGGTTCACCGTTGTTGCTGTTAAAAACTCCAGTGAAGTTTGTATCTCTTCTTCATTTTACACAGTGCATGGGACAGCACATACGTCTGGTATGTTGCTGTCGGAAACTATCGTGAGGTCTTCGAGTGTAGAACTCTATACAACACATGCGAAGTTGAGAACAACATTTTATCAAGACAGCCGAGAAACGATGCCAATAAATACAGTACACGAGTCTACACAAGTAATGCTTTCTTCAATAACAGTCCCTTCATCATTTGTTAGATTACAAAGCAGCTACATTTCTAAGAAACATTCGATATCATCTTCTTTCAATGAAAGAAATCCTACGACAGTGTTTTCTGAAGCATTGTATCCAAGTACCTCGCAGCTGGTGTCTTCAAGACATGTATTCGGATCCAGGTCTTTTTCTCTTAAAAGTGTTCCAACTCCTGTAGAAACGTTGTCCATGTACCAAACAAGTACTGCCCAATCAGGTATTACCAGGTTATCATCTTTAACACAAATCCTTTCACCAACCCAGATCGTTCTTGTTCCATCATCAGCAGTTATAGGACCTTTCAACTCCCCGCCTGTAGTTCGGAGACAATTGCCGTCTTTACGTGTACTGCCTTGCTCCATGCTTGAATTTAAAATCCCGTGGGATACCTTTTATGATCTGGAAGATGGGAATACGACACTCTTACAACTGAAAGTTGCAACCGTTGAAGGTAACCCACTGGGGCCGGACTCGTGGGTACAGTTTAATATGTCAACCCAAATACTGTCTGCTATACCGACAGGGGACACCTATTCAAAGCAATCTAATTACAGTTATATCTTGATTGCAGAAGATAAACAGGGTATGAAGGTAGAGACGAACGTCACAATTTTCATCGAGGGTTCTATTCCTAAACTAAATTACAAAACAAGGATGCTTGTAAGAGGTTCTTTTGATGATGAGCCTTCAAGTGTTGAACAGTTGTCGGTACTCGTGAAAGCAATTTCAAAGTACTTAGGAGATAAGAGTGGTAACTATATCTTTATTGAATCGTTTGTTCGTGGGACTGGTGTCAGACCACTAACAATGATCACGTGGGGAAATTGTACCTTGGATGGATCTACATGCAATGACGCTACTGTGAAATTTATTTCGGATAAATTAGCCATTAAAAATGGCGTAAATTCTAACCTCTCTGCCTCCCTACTTCCCCAATTCAACCTTGAGATGATTTCAGAACAACGTTTGGGACCTTGCGCCAAAGAGACGAACTACCCTCCAGCATTAAGGACACCCATTGAGCTGAGAAACATTACTTCTTTATGTAAACCATTCCAATTTGAAATCCCCCAGAACACATTTGCCGATAGAGAGGATGGAAACACTAGACATCTACAACTGTCTCTTGTAACTCATGATCTAAAGACTTTGGCTAAGGACTCCTGGATTCAATTCGATGTGGCTTCTCAAAAGGTATATGGTTTTCCTACAGCTAAGGAAATATCAAATCAATCAGAGTACGGATACCGGTATGTACTGATAGCAAAGGATAGTGGAAGTAAACTTGCCAGAGCAGAGTTAAGATTAAAGATTGAGGCTAAACCTATCTCAAGTAATTATAATGTAACTGTCACAGTTCATAGCTACATAGATCCAGAAGCACCAGCTGTAGGGCTTGTACTGCAACTTATGGGCAAAATTGCTGGTTATCTGGGAACCAGTGGCAAGAGTGGATTAAAAGTACTGCATTATAGTCGCACCCAGGGAAACCAAGATGGACTTACCATAACCTTCACTAACTGTTCGCGGTATGCGAACGGCTGTGACTATGAAGATATGAAATACATTGGCTCAAGAATGATATCAGCTGTTGGAAAGACCACACAACCATTCCAACGAGCATTGCTCCCTTATTTTGTCGTGGTGGAGGTTTTAGAATCAAGAAGTGGTGAATGTATTCCCAATAACTCTCCCATTACAAGACGTAGTTTGATTCTATTCAATGTGAGCTTATGTAAAAGATTTAGATTTCAAATCCCAGAAGATGTATTCTATGACATTGAGGATGGATCAACAAGTAATCTTTCTCTCGTACTACTGACGTACTCTAAAGAACCTATAAGCAAGTCATCTTGGATTCAATTTGACAACGTAACAAGACAAATCTATGGAATTCCAATTATGAATATATCAATAACAGAACCAAATATGGTGAACCGGTATATTCTGATCGCCAGGGACAAACAAGGAAAAGAATCAAACTTATCTGTTACCATTGCTGTGCAGCCAAACACGGTTCCACTTCGATACAACTTAAGTGTTACTGTAACAAGCTATTTAAAGCAGAACTCTTCAGACGTTGATATGCTAAACGAGCTTTTCAAAAAGATAAAGATCTATTTACACGATTCAAGTTCAAAGTCTGCCTTGTTGATCTCGTATGAAAGAGGCGCCAGCAATTCATGGCCATATGCGGTTTCCGTCAGATGGAGCAACTGCTCAATAAATCAAAATATTTCTATTGTTGGAAGCAAAGACGATCCTATGGAGAAGCTGAAACTCACAAATGGATTGGTAAATCCGAGTCTGATACAATCTCTTGCGCCTGAATTCATTGTTAAATCTATAGAAATCCACGTGCGAGTACCTCCGTCAAATACGCCTCCTATGGCTAGCGTTTCAATTCTGAAACTCAATGTATCGTCCTGTAAAGTTCTTCAATATCTGGTTCCTAATGCTACATTTTACGATAAAGAAGATGCAATACTCAAACTAAGATTGCTTGAAGTCTCTGGGAGACAACTTCCTGAGGACTATTGGTTACAGTTGAACCAAACTTCTTCATCTATATATGGCATACCAACAGCTGCCGTTGCTAAGCAACAGCCACATAATGGTTACCAGTATCTTCTTGTAGCAGAGGATAGTAAAGGATTACAAACAAATGTTAAAGTTCTAATAAACATTACTGGGTTTGAAAATGAACCAAATCTTAAATTAACAATTGTGTTTCAAAGTCTTATGTTAGACAAAACGTCTAGTGCTGATAAACAGCTGTTATTAATTCATAAGTTATCCTCATACTTCGGACATGAAAGCATGCCAAATATCCGTGTAGAATGGTTTACACAGGGCATTGGCAATCAGCCACTTAATCTATTCTCCTGGAGTAACTGTAGTTTGCCGTCACACCAGTGTGACATAGAGGCAGTCTTATATATCACAAAGATGCTAAAAGGTGCGGACGGAGGCATCCATCCAAATCTACAACGAGCTCTCGGGCCAGAATTCAGCGTTGTTAATGTCATTGACCAAAGACTTGGATACTGTAAGGGAGACATTAACACGCCTCCAAAATTAAACAAGCCAGTTCAAACTCTGAATATATCCATGTGTAACCGGTTTCGTTTTAAAATACCAAATGATACTTTCATTGATCGTGAGGACGGAAATACTCGTCATTTGTCATTGATACTCACGAAAACCAACTCTAAACCACTCGACAAAGATTCGTGGATTCAGATGGATGCAGTTTCCCAACAAGTGTATGCTTTTCCAACCCTCATGCTAATACAAAACAAGACATTTGGTGAGCACAGGTTACTTTTGGTGGCACGAGATAGTGGAGGAAAGACGGCGAACACAGAACTAAAATTATTTATTGTAAGTGTTCCTGCACCGATATATTATCAGACTGTAATTACTGCAGAGAGCTACTATGATGCAACATTGCCACATATTAACCACGCAATGGCCCTTTTGGAAAAGACATCGACCTACCTCGGACTCGATGACAGCAATGGTATTACAGCAGTGTCTTGGAACAAAAGTGCAAGCTACCCGGCGTTACTTTCTCTTACATTTACAAATTGTTCTTGGCCAAAGAAGCCGTGCAACTTACTTATAATTAAGAACGTTTTAGCGGTTTTCAAAACAAAATCTGGTCAAAATAAACCAGAGTTTGCTCGTGCATTGCTACCTAACTTTGTGCTAAGAAAAGTAGAAGGAAAACAACTTGGCCTGTGCCCAACCATTCCCAACACACCACCAATCGCCAGCATCCCTTTGTTGACTAAGAATATTACTGTCTGCGGAGTTTTATCATTCGTAATTCCACCAGAGACATTCCATGATCTCGAAGATGGAGGTACTAGAAATTTGACGCTGTCCCTTCTGACATTTGGTGGTACAAATCTACACCCTTCACACTGGCTACAGTTTGATCCAAACTCGCAGCGTGTGTATGGCATTCCTATCGAAGGAGAAAACATCCATTACAAGTATCGCGTGATTGCTAGAGATCGTAAAAATCTGGAAGCAAATACGACGCTCAAGATCTTCATCAATGCTACATCTCATCCTTACAGTTATGTTGTCAATATGTCGTTCTCTAGTTATGTGGATCCAGTTTTATCTAAACCGGACTTCTTCACAAGGTTGTTAAAGTACTTCGGGGGCAAGTTGCCATCTAATAGGTTGCGGCTTCTGTCCTATATCTTCACCAACTCTACGCCTCGTGTTGTTCATGTATCGTGGACTGACTGTGCACTGAAGTACTTTCCATGTGATTATATGGGGATTTCCAGTATAAATGACAAGCTCAAGCTCCCCGGAGGTTACTTGAACCCTGACTTGATAAGGGCACTAGCTCCTGAATTCATTATTGACAGTGTTGATCAAATCATGCGAGGTCCCTGTATGAATACTCGTCCCGTAATACTGAAACCTATCTCACCTATCAATGTGCCATTATGTCATGTATTTAGATTTGTCATACCGCTGGAAACTTTCTATGATAAAGAGGAAGGCTATACCAGAAATCTTTCAATTTCTTTGCTTGAATCAAACGGAAACCCGATCGATACGAAATCATGGGTTCAGTTTAATAGAAGTTCTCAGACCATCTATGGAGTACCAACGTTAGACGTTGCAAATGTACAGCCCAAATATGGCTCTCTTTTCTTATTATTGGCAAAAGACGAACAGGGCTTGGCAGTCAATGCTAGTTTGACACTAAAAATAACAGGAAATGTTCCTCATATTAGCTACAAGGTAACTTTAGCATATCAGAGCTTTATTAACGCTTCGTTCTACGTGGATGAGTTTACCCTGTTAGTCAATAAACTGACAACTTACATTAGAGATGTAAATGGCACTCAAATCAAACTTCTATCTACCGTAAAGGGATCTGGCTATCCATCCTCGAATTTGATTGTGTGGACAGATTGTAGTTTACCTTACAGTCCTTGTGATTTTGAAAAAGTTCAGAAAATCTCCAACAAAATAAAAGCAAGTGCACAGCTAAGACAAGCACTGCTACCAGAGTTTAGTCCCGAAAGAGTTTTTGACCTACCGACAGGTCCATGCAAACCAATTACCAATGCTGCTCCAACATTGGCAAATGACATTGGCGCAATACATATGACACCAGACTGTGCTATGATGAAGTACACAATCCCAAGAGGAACGTTTATGGATAGAGAGGATGGCGATACAAGAAACCTTACTTTGTCTCTGCTGTCAAGTAAGCTACAGCCCTTATCGTCCAGTTCTTGGGTTCAGTTTGATACTTCATCACAACAGATCTACGGGTTGCCATGGCAAAAGGTTTTGGTTAATGAGCCTTTAGATGGTTATCCTTACGTTTTGATTGCCAGAGATAGCGGTGGAAAGATGGTGAGGGATGACATCAAAATAAAACTATCAGGATCGAAACAAACAGAAAATTATCAGATTACTGTTGTAGTAACTAGCAACTTAGACGCTTCCCGGCCGGATATCAAGCATTTATCGAGGCTTCTGGACAAAATCGCTAGTTATTTAAACGACAGTTCCCCCCTTAGAATTATCAAGTACAACAAGACCAGACATGATCCAGTTAGCCTTATTGTGACATGGACAAGCTGTTTACTGCCGAACAACTCATGCAATCATCAAATAATCAAGGAATTATATTCAAAGATTGCATTACCAAATGGCAAGCAAAATCAAAACTTTACAAGGAAACTTTTCCCTGAGTTTTCACTTCATGGAGTCTACGAGGAGAAGTTTGGACCATGTTTAGTCCCTATAAACAAGCGTCCAAGGGTTAATCGTATTTTAGCTCCAATTAACATATCCTCATGCGGAGAGTTTGCCTTTATAATTCCCAACGATCTGTTTGTCGATGATCTTGACGGAGACACAAGAAATCTGACACTTCGTTTGGTGCACATTAATGGAAAGAATTTATCAAAACATTCATGGGTAAAGCTTGATGAAGGACGAAATTTACTTTATGGCATGCCCACTTTGGAAACCTTCAGGAAACAGCCAGTCGAAGGATATCAATTTGTACTTGTTGCAACAGATAGTGGAGGACTAATACAGAATACGTCCTTCATTTTACGAATTTCGGGGAAAAACGTAGCCAATCATATAATCGACTTAGAAGTTGTGAACTATGGATTTCCAACAGCTGATGATGTGGATATTCTAATACATCTGAAGCGGAAAATAGCAAATTATCTTGGAGGCGGAGATAAAGCAATGTTACAAGCAATTGCTTTTTCAAGAAACAAGGAAAGTTCATCACAGGTTACACTGACGTGGAGCAACTGTTCACTAGATTATTTTCCATGTGACTTTCAATCTGTTGAACGGTTACAGACAGTACTTACTATTAAGCAAAATTTGGTAAATCCAGATTTTATGCGTGCGTTGGCACCAGAATTCGTAGTCGAGAAAGTTAACTTTACGAAGTTCGGACCGTGTTTGAACACAAAGCCCCAAATTAATCAGGCTTTGGAGACAGTGAATGCTTCCTTTTGCAAAGTACTAACCACTCCGGTTCCTGAAAACCTTTTCTATGACAAAGAGAATGGAAACACAAGACGATTGCTGTTGTCTATTGCTTCGGGCAACAATACCGCTTTATCGTTGAACTCATGGATACAACTTAATCAATCTTCACAAGTCTTGTATGGAATTGTATCACCTCAGGTTGTTATTGAACAGCCAGTTGGTGGATATCGCTATATATTGACTGCTAAGGATGATGGAAACCTAAAAAATGCGGCAACGTTTGGTGTTTCCATTGCAAACAAGCCACCTCAAGTCAGTTTTATGGTCGTCTTTGTCTTTGAAAGCTATTTTGATGCCAACCTTCCCTATGTGGATGAGCAACTCCTTCTGATGAGGAAGATTTCTGCATTCTTGGGAAATGCTGATATTAATAATATTAATGTTATCTCCTTTGTACGTGGAGGAGGATATCCATCATTAAATTTCTTTAAATGGAGTAACTGCAGTATTGGAGAATCAACAAAGCGAAGAAAGCGTGCAGTTCAAAGTCCGGCATGCGATTTTGCGTATGTAGAATGGCTTTTAAGGCAGCTAAAGTCTTCCGATGGTAAAATAAACCCCGCAATACAAAAATACTTGCTTCCAACCTTTGTTCTGAAGGACATAATAGACCAGCGCCTGGGGCCTTGCCTAGAAACACCCAATGAGAGTCCAAGATCACAAAAGTCTTCAATTAGCCTTAATACCTCGCTAAACGAATGGAACTTTAGATTCCGCATTCCAAATGACACGTTTGTAGATAAAGAAGATGGATTCACTCGTTACTTGTCGCTGACCCTCCTTACAAGCGATTCCAAATCCCTTCCTAAAGGGTCCTGGATCCAGTTCAATACCGTAAAGCAGGAATTGTATGGATTTAAAACATTAGATGTTCTTCACAACCAACCGGTTGGTGGATACAAGTATGATCTGATTGCCAAAGACAGCGCAGGGAAAACAGCATCAGTTAAACTCACGATATATGTTGAAGGTCGAATTCATCCTTCCAACTTGGTTTTCAAAGTTATTGCATACAGTTATATACCCGCCGAAAGGCCTTACATTGATCACGCCTTAAAATTAACTGATAAGCTATCACTTTATCTGAATAGTAGTATTGGATTTGATATACAAACAATTTCGTTTAACAAAACGGGAACATTTCCTTCAACTGTGTCTTTGTTTTGGACTGTTGCCCCGTTCATGGATTCTAATTGCGACTTGGTAATGATGCAGCACATCGTTTCTATGCTGGAATCTCCAAGAGGTACCGCTAAAGCTGATTTAACAAAGGCTCTTTCACCCGAATTTGCTGTGACTGGAGTTTCTCACCAGAAGCAAGGCCCGTGTGCGGTAATTATCAAAAACCCACCGAACGTGGTCAACCCACTCAAAGCTCTAAATGTGTCTTTCTGCGAATCTCTTAACTATACCATTCCTGAAGATACCTTCTATGACAAAGAAGATGGTTCAACCAGAAATCTTATGCTGCAGCTTCTAGATCATGATGGTAAAGAGCTCAACTTCTCTTCGTGGATCCAGTTGGACTCTTACTCACAAACAATATACGGTTTACCAATGGAAGAACAGAGAATCTCACCACGGGGGGTATATTACTTAGTTGCATCCGACCGCGATGGAGCAAAGATAAATTCTACTCTTGTTGTTGCAATGTTTGATCCCGCACCTTCCGTGAACAACATGATTTCAGTGAACTTTCTGAACTATGCCAGTAAAAAAGAACCGGAAATTAGATCACTGCAAAGGTTTCTTGAAAAAATGAAAGTGTACCTTTCAACGAAGACAGTTAACTCTATTAAGATTGTTTCTTATAATTCTTCAGTTGGTTTCCCCAAGTTGGTAGGTCTTACTTGGAGTAGCTGTGTGATGCCTTATAAATCATGTGATTATCAAAGTATACTGACGATATGGAACAAGTTAAGCGCTGGAAACAACCTTGTTCATCCTCACTTCATCCATGTTGTTGCACCAGAGTTCATTGTTCAGAACGTAAAGCAAATCAAGCTGGGCCCTTGCCTGAACCGTCCTCCCAATGCAACACGGGATATAACGTTGCCAAGTGTCGATGTGTGCAGTAAAGTTGCGTACAGAATTCCAGATAACACCTTTATAGACCCAGAGGATGGATCTACAAGTAACTTGGTTCTTCATCTCGAAGATTTTCAAGGTAAACCTTTGAAGAAAGATTTTTGGGTTTACCTTAATTCCAGTAGTCAGGTTTTGTATGCTATTCCTACATTGGAACAGATGAAAGCCGAGAACTACAAAGACGTTGAGTTGACCCTTTCTGCGCTTGACAAGGGAGGACTTAGTGCGAGAACAAAGATCCAATTCTCACTCAACAAATTAGAACTAAAGTTAACCTATAAAGTCACTCTGGCCCTAAAAATCTACTATAAAACTGACATTTCTAATGCTTATGTACTGCTTCAACTACAAACAAAGCTTGAAACTTACTTGAGCAGTACAAATGGAAGTATTTATTTTATGACTTTCACAAGAGGTCTCAGTTCTCCATCGCTCGGTCTTGTCTCCTTTAGCTTTTGTTCACTGCCGCAGTCATCGTGCGACGTAGCTAGAGTTAATCAGTTATCTTCCAGAATAAAAGCAGTAGAGTTGAATACAGCTTTACTGCCCATGCTTGAGGTGACAAATGTTTTTGAACAGAAGCTGGGTGCATGTGTGTTGGACACAAACGAACCACCGAAACTTGCAAGACCGCTGAATCCATTGAATGTCACTTCGTCCTATGGCATGTACGAATATCCCATTCCTGACAACACATTTACTGACTACGAAGACGGCAATACCAGGAACCTTACACTTTCTTTGTTGAAGAAAGACATGAAAATGCTCGGACGAGACTCTTGGATTCAGTTTGATAGTAAAACCCAGAAGATATATGCACTGCCAGCTGAAACCGAGTACAGGAATCAACCTAAATATGGGTACATTTACTTACTAGTAGCAACTGACAGCGGCAAGAAATATACAATCGCCCAGGTGGCAATATATCTAACAGGAAAGCAAATCCAGTCACCCATGTACCAACTTAACGTAACAGCCAAGAGCTTTCTCAATGCTGAAACGATAACTATTTTTCATATCAAAGATTTGGCTAATAGAATTGGACAATATGTAGGAAATACAAAATGTGCTAATACCAAATGGCAGTTTGTAGAATATACAAGAAGCAGCGGTTACCCTGCTACCCTGAACGCTGTGATACGTACATGTACCAACACCTGTGATGTATCAGTCGTGGAACGTGTAAAGCTAATGTTATATACTCCACAAGGTGAGATGTCCGAGAAGCTGAAAGCTGCCGTCGCCCCATTCTTCGTTCTTCAGTCGATTAAATTAGTTGGCTGTACAAGCTCATCACAACTTGTCGCAACATTTGGAAGACTATTCCGTAGTTCAGTTCCAGAGGAGGTACTTAGTGACATGCAGGAAAGAGGAAGTGGAAATGTTACCCTTCGTCTACAAGGCCCAAAATTTCCAACTTGGTTAATGTTAGATAATGTAAGAAATATACTCTATGGAGTACCACTGTTTGTTGACTTTCAAAACCAAAATGGTTCTTTAGTCAACTATTCGCTGTCTGCAGTGGACCAAGATGGATGGAAAACAGAACATGTCTTCAAGGTTTTCATCACTCCAGGAAATTTCTGTAGTTCCACCCCTAGTTTAGTACTGAAACTAAACCATTCGTATGAATGGTTCATGGAGAATGAAAGAACTAGAATGACACTAATGGAAACACTTGCTATATATCTTGGAGGAAACGAGTCCCAACTGTTTATCAGGAGTGTTCAACGTCTGGTGCGCGACTCCCAGAAGACAATACTGGTAGGAATTGTAAACGACACAATGTGTGAGAAGTCTGGGGCAAGCGCTTTCATCAATGGCATTGTAACAGGTTCGTATACAAAGTTTATACTAGCCTGTAATTATTTTCCAGTCATTGTAAAGCTAAGGTCGCTTTCCATTTGTCGGGTCTGGCCGGCCCGAGATAACTGGTTCTGGTATTGTAAATAGAATATTTTTTCCGCGCCCTGGCCGTCTGGAACGGGAGAACTGAGCATGCAGCTCTAATCCATGAGCAGGGCCAGTCTGGCCAGAACCAGTTTCGACAGTTGTCTCGTTCCATTTGAGAATTGACCGGTCGGGCCGGCCAGACCCGACAAATGGAAAGCGCCT
>JAOBYG010098876.1:0-11254 GCA_025403545.1 Epizoanthus stellaris
GAGTAGATGATCTTTGAGTTCCCGTTTGAAGCAACGAAAAGTCAAAGTTTTCAAGGTCTCATCAACTTCGTTCCACACTTTAGGACCATAAAATCTGATATTAAATTTTCCATAATTGGTTCTAATTTTTGGAAAAGCAAAAGTGGATTTAGTGGCTAGTCGGGTGTTATAATTGTGTCTTATGTTAGTGCCAGTGAAGAAGTCGTCGAACGACTTTGGGAGATTGGACTTAGAGAAGTGGTACATGAAACAAGCAGTATAGAGAAAGATTATATCGTGCAATTTTACGAGTTTGTGTTTTGCAAAAAGGGAATTGGTATGAGCATCAAATTTGGCAAAATTTATGATACGAATGGTTCTCTTTTGCAGAATTACTAGAGGTTTGATATTTGTACTGTAAGTGCTACCCCAAACCATACAGCTGTATGTGAGAAAGGGGTAAACAATAGCATAGTACAGCTGTACTAGCGTTTGAGTGTTGACAAAATGCCTGAGTTTGCAAATAATGCCAATACTTTTTGAGAGTTTCTTAGACATGTTAAGAATGTGTTCCTTCCAATTCAAATGCGAGTCTATTAAAACTCCTAAGTACTTTATGCATTTCTTTTGAGTGATCTGTTTATTATTTAGTTGCAGTGAGAAAGAGGCAGTTAGGCGTTTTTGCGGTGGGTGAAATAGGACGTAATTGGATTTGTCTGTATTTAAAGATAATTTATTAGCACATAGCCATTCATGAATTTTGAATAATTCATCATTAACTGTTGATTCAAGTGTTTGTAGCCTTTTATGAGAACAAAATAAATTTGAATCGTCGGCAAAGAGGTGAAGATCTAGAACTGTGGATGCTTTGTTGAAATCGTTTATATAGAGCAAAAAAAGAAGGGGACCAAGTACTGAACCCTGGGGAACCCCACATGTCATAGGTTGTTGTTCCGATATTGTGTTTCCAATTGTGACAAACTGTTTCCTATTGCTTAAATAAGATCGAAACCAGTCATTAGCCATTCCTCGTACACCGTAATATTCGAGTTTCTTTAATAGGATACTATGATCCACCGTATCAAAGGCTTTACTTAGGTCTAAAAATACGCCACAGGAAATCTTTTTGTCTTCAATGGCTCTTTGTATTTTATCTGCAATAAGCAATATCGCTTGTGTGGTGGAGCGTTTAGTTCTAAAGCCAAATTGATTTTCATTGAGAGTATTATTTTTCTCAAGAAATATTATCAGTCTTTTGTACATAAGTTTTTCTAGGAGCTTGTGAAAAATTGAAAGTAAAGAGATTGGGCGATAGTTGGACATGACAGTGTGACTGCCAGTTTTATAAACTGGAATAACTCTGGCTATCTTTATCAAGTCAGGGATTAAGCCCGATGAAAATGATGCATTGAACAGGTAACTCAGAGGATAACTTAGTATATTCTTAAGAATTTTAAGTAGCTTAGTTGGAATACTATAGGGGCCTGAGGCTTTAATTGTATTAAGCTTGATGATTTCTTCTTCGATTTCCTTCGGTGTTGTTGGGTTAATGTAAAAACTGTAGCATTGCGGTTGTGTCAGGTACTCGGTGTACGGTTTATTTACTTGAGGAATGGCATGAGCAAGTTTCGAGCCAATGGAAGCAAAATATTCGTTAAAGGCATCGGCAATGACTTTTGCGTCAGTAATAGCTCTATTATTTATTACAATGTTATTAGGGCATTGAGCCTTTTTTGATTTTACACTATATGTGTACATGTACATTTATAATCGTTCTGTTCATAACATACATTCAACTCTTGCACAGATGGACACTTGAGACCAGCACCAACTGTGCATCTTGATGAGGTGTCTGTTTTAATAGAAGATGTTGTAATCCAACACCTCCAGAGAGTTCTAAAACAAATTTTAATAAAATGAAGCAATTATAACCGGGTCTATTTCACATTTTTTAAAATATTTCTTTACATATTTAGATTACAAGTGGATAAAGCAGTTTTGCAGATTGTCATTCTGATTAACAGAGTCAGATTAACAGATGGCTATAACTCTTGTGTGTGAAAAAAGGAAATGTACATCGACTGCTTTCGTGACTTCCATGACACAAGTTTTGAGCCATGTTGCCCTGAGTTTAATACCTGTTCTTCTTATACTTTATTAATTTTCTACCACCTCGCCTTAGCATACCTTACAAATCTGGAGATTTGTGAAACAAAATGATTCCAGATTCACGAATTAAATAATATAACAGATATTACAAAAAGTCACTCAAAATCGCTGGAATCCATGAAGCTGGTCCATTTGTATTCGACCTTGCTACCTCCAAGATTCCTTGTGTTTGGTTGAAAACAAACCAACTAACAGGTGCTAACAGGTGCCTTATTTTCGACAGGTGGCGGGAGTGGAGCTCGACTTGTTTGCCTAAACTGTAGTTGTTTGCCATCAATTATATGTGACAGCTTTTGCTGCTCATCTTCATTTACAGAATCGTATGGCTCCAGGCTTTGGTCATTTCTATGACCTGCAATGTTGATAATCTTGAACTTGGGAACACCCCTGCCTTTCAGTTTCATTACCAATATCCACTGCATTGAGTGATTTGAGAAGCACATTTCTTGCAGAGATGAGTTTTATTTCATGCTCTTTATGAATTTGTTGATAGTGTTCTTCCTCATTCAACGCTTCTTGTAGCACATTTCGGTCGTGGGATTGTCAATGCACGCCAGGTAGAATGAGCCAGAAAGTTTCAGCTTTTCAGGGCATTTGGATAGGTATAACTTGAAGAGTAACAGGATATCGTGAACTGCCTGTTGCAAACATTTTCAGAAGAACTGACCTTGGCTGCATTCATAAACTGCCTTGCTGGGTTTCTGTTGTGCCTATGTCACATGTTTCAAACTCATGTCCCTTGTTGTCCTTTGATAGTGCCAAATCCATGACATTGATAGTGCAATGCGCTTGACAGCATCGTAACCAAGGTGATGTGACAAGAGCCACCACATCGTATTCTAATGCTATTGGAGTTGATTTTCCCAGTTGTTTGCTTTCCATGGTGTTTCTTCTTGCTTGGTCAGGCTTCTCGATTTATTCGGCAATTTTTCCTTTCCTTCAATTCACAGTTTTCTGGCTTTTCCCCCAAAGACCTTTCTTGAGCTGAGAAATTATCTGTCCTTAAAGACATAATAGTGGCAACCTTTCCCTTTTAGGTGGTAGTCAAGATAATGCATAATAGGACTGCTTCAGAACTTTGTTGAGTACCATAAAGCTATTTCAACATGGCACTTCTCAAACACATTCACCCACTGAATCGTACTCTCGCGAGTATTGTTATTTTCTGCAGCAATTTTAAGAATTCCAATTTCTTTGGTTGCAACTGCAGACCTGGATGCAATTTTGCATTGATGGATCCAGTCAAGATGACATTAGCATTGCCAAGATGCAATTTTGCGTCTATGGATCCAGTCAAGATGACATTAGCATTGTCATAGTGACAATTAACGGTGAAATCACAGGGTGAAATTAGGGACACATGCTTGTGTCATCTGACTTACAGGAACTGGGGTCACTGCTTGGCAGTGGAAACATTAGGCAATATGGAAGAAGCTCTTCATCAGTTAGCTGCATTAGCTGCCAGAACATTGCATTATGAATATCTGCGTATTTCTCCCGTGCAGCATCTGCCAATAGGGACCTTAAGCACCAGGACGGGAGATGATGACGGGAGCGCAAAGCAGCCGAGAGAGACTGGGAATAGTGCCCTGTTGCGAGATGGTCAGTTTGCAACTTAAGCAGCAACATTTCCCGCCATGAGGGGATGTATGCAAGCATAAGCGCTGGGAAACAAACATCACATGTTGCATTGTAAACAACCCTGAAAACAACAACCGATTTTGTTGAAATACAGACATGGTCGCTTTTTGCGATGTTCGTTCTTTGCTTCTGGAAAGTTTCTTGTGTGACTCGATAGACAAGGATGAATTTTTACTTTTATTTGATTTATTAAAATCTAAGAATCCCGAGTTTCCTTGTGAGGAATATGACATATTTTCTCTTGACAATATGGACGAGGCAGACTGCAAAGCAGAGTTTCGTTTTGAAAAAAGACATCTTCCACTTCTGGCTGAGGCACTTGGAATTCCTAGCGAATTTACATGTCCCCAGAGATCTGTAGCGATGGTATGGAAGGATTGTGCATAGTGCTACGACGTTTAGCTTACCCCGTTTTGGAAGACCTGTTCCTGTGCTCAGCATGATTTGCAATGATGTTATTGATCTCATTTTTGAGCAGCACAGCCATCGTATCACTGAGTGGAACCCAATACTGCTTAATCCTCCCTTGCTTCAGATCTATTCCACAGCCATCTCCGAAAAAGGTTCTCTGCTAGAAAACGTCTTCGGATTTATTGACGGAACAGTTCGACCATTCTGCCGACCTTGCGAAAACCAGCGAGTGCTGTACAACGGCCACAAGAGGGTACATGCTCTAAAATTTCAGTCAGTTGTGTTGCCATCAGGAATTATAGCACACATGTATGGTCCTGTAGGTACGTTGTCCTCCTTTAGAACCCGGCATACTAACTTTTAAAGAAGATCGTCATCTCGAGTACGAGTCTGTTCGTTGTATTATTAGTTATTTTTTTTAAAAATTTATATACTTTTTTTGCAGAAGGATAGAAACATTATGCCGGAATGCTGGCTGACTCGGGGCTACTGACAGACCTCCAGGCGAACGCGTTTTCCCCCACTGGCCAGTCCATGTGCCTGTATGGGGACCCTGCCTACCTTCTAAGAGTCCACCTACAGGGTCCCTTCCACAACGCCGTTCTCACTCCCCAGATGCAGGAGTTTAATGCAGCAATGAGTGCTCTTCGTGTCTCTGTGGAATGGCTTTTTGGAGACATATTGAACTATTTAAAATTTTTGGACTTCAAGAAGAACTTGAAAGTTGGATTATCTTCAGTGGCAAAAATGTACATTGTCAGTGACCTGTCTCTATTCCAACCAGACCTCAGAATTATTTTCTCTTGAGCCACCCACACTTGAAGAATATTTGGCATAAATAAATTTGTAATATTTTAGTTGTCATTTGCAGCACAGGCCAAGAGTAGTTGTGAAGGAGCTTTTAGCAAGACAAGTTTTACATTTGCCATTTTTTATAAATCAAAAGTGAATTTAGAAATGCTGGTGAATTTGGTTTTAGAAGGACATCAAATAACATATACGGTACAGAATTGTTTCAGATTGACAAACCCTTTTAATACTGAGCAACCTCTGTCAGGTACACTGATCTTTCAAAAGGTGAGGTGGTTGGCTGGGCTACCAAATTAAAATTATACAAGTACAATATTTTAAAGGTCAGTTAATATTAAATGGCTGAGTACCCACCAAAATCTCTTCAGACACAAATAGTATTTGGTTCTTATATTTGGATGTGGTAACAAAAAATCATTTTAGAAATTATGAATCTTATAACTGAAAAAACAATTGCGAAGCCCAAAAAATTCTACCCACAAGAATCAAAATTCAACCAAAAAATACTTTTACACCAACAAAAGATCACAATAAACTGGATGCAAACATTAAAAAAAAGGCACTTTAGTGTTCCATGTTTGGTACAGTATTACAAAATAGTTCAAAACCAAAATCATTCTCATCCTTTTATATGGAATGTTTCACATATTGTTATTTTTAAAAAAATTTGCTTTTAAAAACTTTCTAAAGCAGACAATCATCTGCTAAAGTTTGAACAAAAAGCTATAAAAAGGCATATATATGAAGCGTGTTTTTATAAAAGGGACCCTATTACATAAGGTCCCTTTTATAAAAATATTTTTATAAAAATGAGATATCATTGATATCTCATAGAGGGAGCAGATTAGTTCTAATTTCGACAAGAAAATGACATTTTAAAATGTACTCAACCTCGTATCAACCACTATTTTCGCGTGCTTATATTGTCTTCCAGGTTTAAGTAGTCTATCCCACAAAGTTTCTTCACTTTTATGTGCAGATATTTACCATAACCTTAATTCAGACTGGGGTGGGGGCTGAAAGTGCCCGTGCCGATTTCAAACTATTATAACTTAAGAAGTATTTAAGATACAATGCTTGAACTTTATGACTTATCCTAAAATTTATCGGGGATCACTTTGATATGCCAAAGTTGATTACATGGTGTAATCCGTTTCCATGGCAACTATATTTTGAGTGACAGGTCTGGCAAGATTTAGGAACCATTTTCCTTTAAATGCAAATTTTTGGGTATTTTTTGCTTTAATATCATAGTTTTTTTTAACCAAAGTTCATTTTCTTACAGTTCACCCGATTTCCAATCGATAAGGAACATTTTTAATTTTGGTCAAAACCTCTTTGGAGGAAGAAGCAATTACTCTAAATATTACTTCAGAGATGATTGGCAATTTAAACAGAGAGTTTTTAACACACTCCAGAATGTATAAGTCGATATTGTAAATGATACAATGGCCAGTTTGCCTAGAAGGATTGAAGCAGTGCTTGTTTCCAAAGGACAGAGAACAAAATACTAGCATGTATTACATGTAGAGTTATTTCTCAGTTTTCAATTCTCCCAACATGATTCCATACATTAGTTATATTAAGGGTAGAGAGAATGTTGTTATCTATCAAAAATTCATAGCAAAATGACTGTTTGTTTATATTTCAACACTACAACACTAGCTATTTTAACTTTCGTGAATTGGTTTGGACTAAAACGTCCTAACTACCGTTATAAAGGAGAAAGGGAAATTGTAACATCAATCAGAAATATCGCATTATGAAATCAACTTCCAAAGTAACGACGCCTGTATCAACATGTCTCCATTACAAAGCTCCATGAACAAATCTCGAATAAAATATGCTCAAAGTCACTTAAAAAGAACCGGTGAGACTCAAAGTAAAGTTATATTCTTTATTTAAGTTATTCCACGCTTGTACTTCTGTGATTTTGTTTGTAATTTCGAAGATATCTATGATTTCGACATCGCTCCATTTGAACTTAATTAAAATTAAAATTAAAATTAAAGTTTAAATTTAATTTTATCAACCGTCAGATGGAGCATTGTCGCAAATAGACAGTTTTTTTGTTGTCAAACTTTGTCCAAAACAAACTTAACTCTTTGAGAAATTAGCCTTATACATGTCTTGATAATCATCTTAACCAAAATAAGTTTCAATAGTAAATAAAACGTCTTCTTTCAATGGAGCATTGTGGAGAGCAACATGTCATGTGTGACATTCAAAACGCAATTACTGCATCAACAGTTATATTAACCTGCACATGATTTTCAAGAATAAATTTAGCAAAACAGTGGCCACAAGGCTTTAAATTCTGCTGCTCACATCTGGGGATTTGCTTCCAAAAGTGAAAAAAGTGCCATCTTACTCGCATCATTTCTGTGTTTGCTTGGTCAACCGACCCACGCTTGACCAGAACGAGTGGCGCATCTGCAGTTGCAAAGAATAGTGTGGCCTTGAGCACTTGTAAATGAACAGTGTCCCTTTCAAGTGTTTGTAAAAATCTGCCCATGCAATGATAGTTGGATTCCATCTGAAGTCATTAAACAAAAAAATATCCGCATCTTCGGCCCCTACCGAAGCAAATGACAAATGACCCTGTCACAGGGTTGCAAAATGTGTTCAATATGCACTTTAAATACACTTTTTAGTGACGATATTTCTTTTGTCTATCATATTTTGCCATAGCCTAAACAGCGCAATAGAAGTAATAGATAAGTAATAAATGATTAATATTCTTACTGTCTTACTGCAAGGGAAATTCGGAAAGGACGTAACTAGTTCGTGATTTCGTTTTCATTATAGCAAAACGTGCATCTCTTCACTTATGCACTATACGTGTGTCTATTATATTAGTAGTATTGTAAAACTCCAATAACAATTAGTGGATATGCGTGCTATATAAGGATTTTATTATTATTATTATTGTTAATAAGATTATACAAGCACAGCAAGACATTTTCCAGTGACTGTACAAGGTCATATCCTTTAGCGGTACATTATCATGAAGCATGTTTTTATAAAAGGGACCTTATTACATAAAGTCCCTTTTATAACAACACCCTTCATATATATATAGCTTCTTATCGATATAAAGAGTAACAACAACACTTATTTTTAAAAGAAGTTTTGTAAAACTGATCTTTAAAACAATTCGTCTCAAATTTTATCTTACACTTATCTTTCGTTCTGTTTTGTGGAATAATAATTCGGTCTACTTTTGACCTTGTCCAAATCTTGCCATCATGGTCAGCATTAAATTTTGAAAATCCTGGTTTTGTTTTTGTTGCTGTTGCTGCTGCTGAAGCATCATTCTCATAATGTTTTTTCTCAGCTTCCTTTTTTTGCTCAATTTCTTTCATCTTTAATTCTTGATTCATTTCTCTCTCTCAGATAACTTAGTGTTTTACTCACATTAACTCTCTTCTTCTTTCTCACAGTTTCATTCTCCTCCTTAGGCTACAACCACAGAACGTTTCATGGCAATTGCTTTAAAAACAAACATTTGGGCCGTTCGAAGGTTAAATTATTTTCATTGTCACTAATAAAAGCTCGTCAAATGTTTTTGAATGGAGGGCTCTGGAACACTGTAGAAAAGAGAAAGGAGAAATGTGGTGGCAGTAGTGGCTGTGTTTCCAGAATTATTCAGGGTGATGTTGGTCGTTGAGTTTGTACTTACTCCAGGAATGTTGATAACTGGGAAGGCAGAGTACACTTGGAACACGACGCTGGACTGTCTGAAGTGTGGAACTACTTGCTGAGCCCGAATTCAGTGAAGATCGACTTGATATACAATGTGGTTGGAAGATGATTCACCACTGATGATGTTTGACAACTGTCCCCCCTGTTTGTGAAACAATGCGTCTTTGTAGTCCTCGAGAGATTTTTCACTGCTGTGATCAGTCATTGTGATCATTTTGACCTTGGGCACTCAGCTTATATACAGTACCTTTTCTGTTGCTGTGGTTTGTCAGTTTCTTTGTTACCTCAAAGCTGCAGCCAGCTACTATTCTCTTCATGATCTCGCTGATTCTGTTGACCCCCATTGATTTCACTTTATACCAGATGAGATATAGTCGGCCATTACTTTTCAGGCTTTCCGGCTGGTGCACTAGGTACTTGAGTCATGATGGGACAACTGGCGGATCCTGTGGCCTTCATGTGAGGCCGCTGTGGTTGTCGTTTCACTCTTACACTGCTGGATCTTGTTTTAGTTGTCTTGGAGTTGGTGTATTTAATGAACTCGACGTTGTTTTCATCTCTACCAAACACAAAATCTTCCACCTCTGCCACAATGTGTAATGACATGAACGGAATTGATTAGGCCCTGCGCAGAGAACTGATGTACATTTCTATCACATTTGTTTTGAGATAGCTGTCTCGCATGCATTCGAGAACGGAACTGAAGTTGTGTGCCCTTCCATGCCCTCTCCGATCTGTGCGCTGGTTCTGAGCTCAGTTCGTCTACTTTTTGTTTCTGTAAGTCTCCGTGCATCCTAATATATGACTTCGAATATCCACGTGCTTTTTATACAAAAAGTGATACTTTGCTTTCATTTCTGACGTGAGTGGCTGAATTAAATTCTTTAATACATCTACAGTTTTCTTTCACTACTAATACTAAACAAAAACCCACCTGTCCTCTTACAGATTTCCAGCTATTATAGTTCTAAATAAAAATCAAACTAATTTAAAGCATATACCTTTTTATTTGCATTTGTTTGTGTCACATAAATTATCTTCAAAGTTGTGTGATCGGATGTCATCCTGATGTTTCACGCAAACTGTTTTGAAGTAAACATGTGAAAAGTTCCAAACTTCTAGTACATTATACCGGCATATTTACAAATATAATTTAAAAGCTTTGAAGATGCAATGAAATAAAAATAAAAAGAAGTCACATTTGATTGACTAGGCTTCAAAATTTGTATTTAGAAGGTTTCAATATGTCCGTCTCGACATGTCTGGATTATTAAAACTCTTAAATTTAAAAATATTAGCATGACCTTTGCAAACATAGAATTACTAATTTTACTTTCATGTTAAAACGCTATAAAGTTTTACCATTTGGCATTTGTAATATTGTAATAATTGCTCAAGTCAGGAATGAAAACCAAAATAAGCATCGCGCAGAATGGCTGGTCATCATCCGGGATATTAGTGCTTACTTCAGCTGGCTGTTTAAATATACGCACCTTTGAAAATGACACAATAAAAGAGAAAAGAGCTCATTTGGGGCAATGTGTGTCTCGAAATCTCGTCATTTCTAGCCTTCAAAAATACGTTTTGTTGAAAGGTACAGGGGGCTTTTGAAGATGAAATGTATGTGTATCCAGCGAGCCTATAAAATAAAGAATTGGTCAACGAAAAGTTTGGTTTATTTTAATTTCAAAATATGATAAAAGTTCACTTAGTTAGTATGAAAAGCTTCTCTCATTGATATTCCTTGCTTTTTCCCTGCTCATAAATAACAGCTACCCCAAAAGGTACAGGGGTGAATGAAAGATACATGTTCCTCCTACCAATTTATTTCACTTCTTATTTAAAGCAGTGGAAGTTTGGTTTTTAAGAAACTCAAATACTCCAGTTTGAAAGTGGTGCGCTAAACCCATTGATTCATCCCGAGCACTGCATAACAATAGTCCATCAGTCATAAGTACGCCATATACAGCAAGCGCAGCGATCTGGAAACAAAGGATCACTTTTCTCATCAACACAGCTGGTATTTGCATATACTACCGCGAAAATCAATTAAAAGTGACCCGCTTAAGAGTGTTGATATAATAACTGACTCGCTTGCTGTTGTAACTTAACTTACGATAAGTTTCTTGCATTTGAAAAGTAACGGAGAAGATTGACAAGTAGGGTGAAGTTCAAGCTCCCATCGTATTTAAAATGCATCGCTTTCAACTGAACACAGAAAGGATTCGGAAAGCAAGTTTTCGGGCGTTAAGATCTCGCAGCAAGGTGCTTAATAAGGTCAGTACATATAGTATTATGTCTTCCTTTACGCCTTCCTTCCTTCCAGTTGCTGCCCCATCTGGCCGCTGATGCATAGCGTAAACTCTCGAAAATAAACCCATGGGCTTATATTTGGTCACAAGACTTTCTTGTCCGAACGAAAGGTTTTTTTTGCGTGGGCATAAACACCCCTGGACTTATAATAATAATAATAATAATAATAATAATAGATTTATATAGCGCCTTTCGCATGGCTTCAAAGGCGCTGATACATTTAAGA
>JAOBYG010098987.1:0-11254 GCA_025403545.1 Epizoanthus stellaris
AGCTTATTAGCTTTTAACCATCTTGCAACTTTGTCTAGTTCCTGGTTTAGTATATTAAACATTGAGGTTAAATCATTACTACTGTAGAAGATGTTAGTGTCATCAGCAAAAAGTATAAAGGAGAGCAAATTGGAAGAATTAAAGATGTCATTGATGTAAATTAAAAATAGTAATGGACCCAGGATGGAGCCTTGGGGAACTCCACACTTAATCAATTTGTGAGAGGACTTAATATCATTAATTTGAACACATTGAAACCTGTTTTCCAGGTAGCTTTTGATCCAGTTGTATGCCTTACCACGAAAACCATAAAAAGCTAGCTTGTCCAATAAGATGTTATGATTTACAGTATCAAATGCCTTTTTGAGGTCAATAAAGATTCCTATTGTAAATTTATTTTGTTCAAATGAGGAGTAAATATTATCAATAAGTTCAATGATTGGCATAAATGTTGAGTGATTTTTTCTGAAACCATACTGATGATTGTTAAGAATATCATACTTTTCAAGGTAGTCAAGAAACCGTTTATACACTAATTTCTCCAGTATTTTGGAGAAACAGGAAAGTATAGAGATGGGTCTATAATTTGAAAAATTGCAGGAGTCGTCATTTTTAAAAATTGGTAAAACTTTTGCAACTTTGAGACTATCTGGAAAAATACCTTGAGAAATGGAAGCATTGAATATATAACAAAGAGGTAGAGCAAGTGTATCAACACAGGATTTGATGACTGAAATACTGATACCATCAATTCCTTCACTTTTACTGTTGTTTAACAAATTAACAGTTGTGATAATTTCAGAAGTTGAAATTGGTGAGAGAAAGATTGTGTTGTTATATGAGCCTGATAAGTATTCTTTATTATTGTTATTATTGTGAGGAAACTTTTTAGCAAGGGAGGGACCTACATTTACAAAAATGTCATTAAATTTATTGGCAATTTTGAGAGAATTTGTATATGTATATTAACTGGAATTAATTAAGATTAAACGTGGCTAACAATGGAAAACAGTGTGTTTCATTTTGGGTTTATTTTACACTGATTACGCATTTTGTTATGGCAACCCAACTATGTTTTGTTGGGGAAGATACAGATTTCAACTGCCAAGAAATTCACTTAATCAGAAACGACCGAAGATTCACACAGTTATTTTGTCTGTTTACATGATTTCAGTCGAAGATCAGATAGTGAAGGCTGGGTAATTTCCCCCATGGGGATAGTTCTGAAATATTATTGTAATATTTTGTTTGGTTGAATAATAACCATGGTAAAAAGAACTTATGAGGATTCGATAGATAGGCGGTGATCCTTTTACCTGAATAGCTGGTCGTCAAATATGAATTTCAAATTTCGTAACTGATGGTTAACATCACTCTATTGCTAACAGCTTAGATTTGGAAGCACTCGTTTCTTGAATATATTTGAACTCAGACGTGGGGAACATCGTGAAAGGGCAAGTGAAAGCCAAACCTGTCTCTATTCAGGAAGATCTTCAACGACAACGTATTGAAATGAAACTTGCCAGAATGATGATGAAAATAGAAGTAAGCAAGTATAAACAGTCAACTGACAGCGAAGACTATGCACTACATCAGAATTCAGAAAAGGATTTGAATGACAACTAATGGAAAGATATCCAAACAATGATCCAAAATTACTATATCACCAGAATGAATATGAAATTGTGATGAGTAATATAAGACTCAAACAGCAATGACGATAGCTTTTCTTGTGGGATTTATGTACGAAATAACACAGAAGGATATGAAATACGACATGTTTACTCATAAGAATGAAGATAAAATTGTAATGCGTGGCTATAAAGACTCAAACAGCACCTGCGATAGATCATCTCAGGATTCAGGAAAGGATTTGAACACCAGAGAAAAGGGAAGGATATCCAAAGACGACGTGTTTATTCCTCGGAATGAAGATAAAATTTTAATGCGCGGATACGTACAAAAGTCAAACAGCAATGAGGATTGATCATCTCAGGATTCAGGAAAGGATTTGAACACCATGCAAGTAACACGGAAGGGTGTCCAAAGATGATGTGTTTATTCCTCAGAATGAAGGTAAAATGGTGATGCGCGAGTATGAAATGACAATAGATCATCTCAGGATTTCCAAAAAAATTTCAACACCAAATAACAGCGAAGGATATCCAAAGACAACGTGTGGGGGTTATTCCTCAGAACAAAGATAAAATTGTAACGCGCGGATACAAAACTCAAACAGCAATGACGATAGATCATCTGAAGATTCAGGAAAGGATTTGAACACCAAATAACAGAGAAGGATGTCCAAAGACAACGTGTTCATTACTTATAGATTGAATATAAAATTGTAATGCGCGAGTATACTGAGTATAAAGACTCAAACAGCAATAACTAGATCATCTCAGAATTCAGGAAAAGATTTAAAACACCAAATAACAGGGAAGGATGTTCAAAGACAATTATTTAACCATCGAAATAACTTTAGCTGAAGTTTTATGCGCAAATATCAACCTCAATCAACAATGGCAATAGATCATCTTAGACCATTCAGAAAATGATTTGAACACCAAAAAACTATCGACATGATCAGTCATAATGAAAATGAAAAAAAAGAGTAAAATTGAATACTTAGCCACCAACGATGACAAGTCGTCTCATCATTCAGGAAAGGACTGATAGAGTAGCGATGTAAGCTTTTGAAGGGAAGCCACCCAGATTATCCATAGCTGATCTTGGAGCACCTTGAAAGCAATGGTGTTAGATCTTTTGGTATTCGGAGGCCTGTATGTAGACTAACATACAATCTGTTGAATATAGATTTCCGTTTAAGTAAGATGTTTCGTTTCAATATACAGTAGCTAATGATTGTATTTACTTACCTAACCAAGTGTCTTTGTATTAAAAATAGTCGATTGCGTTGGGCTACATATTTTGTAACGACTACAATTTCCTCATAATCAAAAGTTGAGAAAAAATTGTAATATTTCAACATTAAAATACAGCCAACTCCGTCATCCTTATAGAAAGATTTGTTTTCTGGTAGCATATTCTTTCGTTTGCATGCGGTATCATAGCCACCATGTTGGTGTACCTTAACAATAGATTTGTAGTTACTATCTTTTGTTAGTTACACCAACATGGCCATGATGCCCTTTGTCATTTGAATCTCTGGGGATTGAGTGAAAACAAGCAATAGCACACTGAGAACTCCTTCGAATTAACAGAGTTAAGCCGGCCTCACATGCACGCTGCATTTTTGTCGTACAATTCTCTACGCACGCTATCCATCGTACAATAAAAACGTATGATATTGCAACCACGAGGTTGAGGATATCGTAGCGTGTGAGGGCACCTACGATAACATATCGTACGTTTTTGTCGTAGCGTTAGAAATCGTAGAGTTTTGAACATGTTCAAAAATTTGAATCGTATCGTAGACTATCGCACGGTATTGTAGAAAATCGTAGCGTGTGAGGGCAATAGCAGAAAATTGTAGGAGTGCGCATGTTTGGTTATTTTATTATAGAAAAATTGTACGAAAAAATCATAGCGTGTGAGGGCATTTGTTCTGCGATTTTTTACGCTACAATTTTCTTCGATTTTTCACGAAAGCGTGCGCTATCATATCGTAGAGAATTGTACGACAAAAACGCAGCGCGTGAGGCTGGCTTTAGAACTCATTTTTACTTTCTTACGATAACATAATAAACATAAATCATAGTTCAATACTTGTACGCCTCGACTGTAATTCTGTTGGGAAAATCTTCTCATATGGTTTGAGAGAACCAACGGTAACATGCGTAGAACTTGCTACTACATTTGGAGTTTGCTGAGCCCTCGTATTGGGCGCCTTGTCTCTCTCCTTTGTACATATTAGCTTGAATATTGTTCCTAGTCGTCTGCATACGGCAACACAACAGTTTCTTGAGGACTAAACAGGAGAGACAAAAAGGCGGATTAGAATGAAGTCTCGACTCTCTAAGTCTCACACTTGATTTAATTTGAGACATCAGTCTTATTATAAGGCGTTCAGATTACACACTACAAATTAAAGTGTTACAATACACATCTATAATCATGTTGGATACATGGTGTTTACAGAGAATGGTGTATTGTTCGAAACATGAGAACGACATGCAGCTATTTCAATAACGTTGAAATCTGCAACCAAACATCAAGCAATAGGAAAAACACTAAACCAAGCACCAAAGGAATTATGGGATAGCAATGTATGACTTCCTTTGTCTCGTAAATGAAGCAAAGAATCGTGCATGACACCTTGATAGATTTGTTGATAATTTGAACAAACATATTTCAATAAGAAAATGGGAGTTCCCATCATGCTTTGAGGACTGAATATCGCACTTTTCCTATTTCCTATTGCCTATTGCATGTTTTCGATAGTCAACCCTTTGTTGAAATAGCTGTATATGGTGATACGGCTTATGCTGATCTTTAAGCATGTTTAAGGGAATTTAAGCAACCAGAACGACAACGTCGAAGAGGACGGCACAAAACAATAGGCTTAATTACAATAATACAGAATACGATAAACTGCACGTGAAAATGCACCAAGCTGTCCATCTGTCCTCCGTCGTCTTCAGAAATACAACGTGGAAAACCTAAGTTCTGGATTTTGTAGACAACGTGAACGTCGAAATATAAATTGTCCCGTTATTACTTTAGGCTTCAAAACTAGGGTCTCTAGTTCCTATAGACATAGTTGGCATTCCTTCGCACAAAGACAATAAAAACATGAATGGATGATACACAATGGAAAAGAGTACAAAATAATGTAGTATTTCAACAGTCGTCGTTGTTTTTCTAGTGTAAAGTGTTGAGTTTTAATTAAATTTCCACGTTGTATCACTGAATGACGTTCAGCACCACGCATTCCCACGTGCAGTTATTGTATTCTGCGCCTTGTTCTGTCTTGCTCATCCACTCATTGCCGTCCTAGTTCCTAATGTCCCTGGTAGCCATGTGATGCGGACCGGACCTGTAACAGATTGCTATCACTTACTATCACTTACTATTCTTTTTGTGCGCTTCACGTCTCGTACAGCCGCGGCCAGCCATTCAGCCACCAGTGTGAAGAATCCCACAATAATTCCTCCGAACATAAACACGAATACTCCCAGCATGTTCTGTACGCCCATCCGACTGGTGTCCCCTGATGATTCTGCCGGGTATCGAGATTAAAGAACATGTCTCATGATAAAAGGAGGGGCCTTAGGGCTGATCTAAAATATCGACCAATCAGTGGCCTTCAATTTAATTGGAATGCCTAGGATTGGTTGAATTCGCTTGGGCGGTGAAACCAGACACCGAAACGACGGTTATAAATAGGTCTCGAGCTCTCTCGGCCCTGATCTCGGGGGTTACGATTCAAGGTATAGTTTTGGGGCTCCAACAAGAATTTTTAAATTCTTCTAAAAGCGCTTCTTACATTGAGTTTGAAGTTTGAAGTTACACTTCATAGACATGTATTGCTATATATGGCTGGTTAGGGAGCAGGTCATGATCACAACACATGTATTGCTGCTATATATGACTGGTTAGGGAGCAGGTCATGATCACAACACATGTATTGCTATATATGGCTGGTTAGGGAGCAGGTTACAACACATGTTCCAGGTACTAAGGTAGGGAGCCACTTTTTTCATCGGACACAGCTAGCTGTCAGTGTATGGTACCGCTTCAACCTCCCATTTTAAATTTTGTTCCGAGGAGGCCTAGTGACATATTTAATGCAGCAATGAAATGACAGCGTAAGACAAAACAGAGGGGGCAGTTACTTCTAGTTTAGGAAATATTTACAAACAAAACTTTTCAAATATTGAGTTTTACCTCCAGAGGAGACAGACAGAGAGCGGCAGCCTCCCCCCCCCCCCTGGGGTCCCTCGTGAGGGCATGTGTTGTGACAGGCTCCCTTAATTGTTTCAGATTTGCTTGAGAGACTAGAAGAAAAGAAAGTGCTGTTAAACAACATAGAAACGAGAAAAATAACAAGAGAGACGAAAGACACATTAAATAGATGCTAAATAGTTTCTTAGTATGATCCATTTTATAAAATTAAACGTAGCGAAGTCTTATTGTCAATTGCAGCACAAAGTTGTACTCGATATTGAAGAGTAAAGTAAGGCGAGAATATTTTAAGGGTGGGGCAGCAGTTTTGAATGCGACATCTAATAAATGAAAACATTTCACTTTGAATTATTGTCACTAACATTAATCTTTATTTAAAAATTAAAACAATACAGAAGTGAATGACAAACACATAATAGCGGCATAGCGGAGAAACGGTTTTCTCCCATCTATGGTTTGTTAAGCTCCAAATTTGATACACAAGCTCCATTTTGGTCAAAGAAAAATACATCAAATGTCGGAAACGTTTTGAGAATGCAGTTGTGAGATATAAGGCCTCCTACTTTGGGAGAGGTGATATTTTGATCAACAGAAAAACTAACATTTTCCCTAATATCTTTCAGCTCTTCCACTCTTATTTAACTGTGTTTATCTGGATAGTTTAAGGCCAGGGTAGCAGAAGCAAAAGAGACGAGCCCTGGCGCTGTAAAGCCAAGTTAGCCAGATTTTGGCTACGCTTCCGCCAGAGAGTTTCCCAGAGCCCTTCGTTCCTGCCGTAGGCCAGATAAGAACGTGGGCTCTGGGATCGAGATTGCCCTTGGTCCTGTATAGTAGCATGCGCATGCGTGCAGCCGCTCGGTTCCAGGCCGTCGTCAGTATTTAGTTGTAGTATTGTTGCTGTGGGGTGATTACACTGAACTGCGCAAACATTACCTGCCAGGTTTGTTCTCCAAGAACTGGACGCGCTATGTAACATTCTGGTACGGTAGGAAAGAGTATATGAAATTTGAATTTGTAGGTAATAGATGGGGTTTAGTACCATATACACAGAAATCCTTCCCTGATTTTAACATTTCATTGTTGGTTTGTCCATGGAAAACCGTGAATAATTTAAACTCTGGTAGACTAGTTTTTATAAAAACTAGGTTTTCTACGTCGGCGAGTAGGCCAAATGATTGGATTGATCAACTAAAAATTGATTTGTTATGTTTTTCGCCGTGAAGGTGAAAGGTTTGAGGTGACGTTTCGAGCGCTATCCCTTCGTCAGAGCTCTGGCGAAGGGCTAGCGCTCAAAATGTCAGCTCAACTCTTCCTCCCTCACGGCGAAAAACATAACAAATCACTTTTAGTTGATCAGTCCCATCGTGAATAATTTATACCGGCCGAAGAGTAAACCTGAATAATTGATTACCATCTGTGAATTTTAGACTACACCACCACATTGACTCGTTTTTTCCTACTCTTTGCATGATATCAAGACTGGACTGGAATGTTGGTAAATATTGGGCAGCAATGTACCGGGTGTGTGTACTCGTTTGCGTTTGTCTTCTCATCGGCACCAGGAGTCGTCTCTACGTGTCCACAGATACAATGAGCGGTTCGTTCATCTTTGTTGTTTGCAGTGTTATTTTGATAAAAATGAGGAACGTAAATTCTACAGGTTTAAGTCAACGAGTTTGTTTTAGCACTGCTCGAGAGTTTTTACTGTGTTTTTGTTCTGTGAAAAACGCACTTGATTGTCAATAAACTTTAAAAATTCGATTTGAAATAACATTATGAGGTAAAGTACAGATCCTTTTTACTTTTTACAGTACTTTTTGTAAGCTTTTTAAAATTTGTATTACAAGAATGTATGCGTGTTTGCATTATTACGATTTTTCTCATATTTGAGCTTGATATGTTTGCGAGTTTTCTCTTTTACATAATTTAATTTAATCCATTTTGCACAAAAAGCCTTGTCATTATTTCTTGAAATGTATAATTCCTTACTGCTTTTATTAAAACTCTGCGTGTAACTGTTAATTGTTCGAGTACAAAGGGAACTGAACAAGTTTTCCAGTGCAATAAACAATAACTACTACAAGGTATGGAAAACGAAGTTAAAGAAATAGCTATTAAGAAATCATCCAAGTGACTTCCTACAGCAATTAAAGCCAGTGAAAGTACTTGCAATGGAGATGGTGCGACTTTATTGCACCTGTATTCGACCTATTGTCGAATACTCCTCCCCAGTTTTCCATTATAGCCTCCCATATTATTTGAGCGAAGACATCGAACGCAGTGTACAAAAGCGTTGCATTGTCCATACTTTTTCACGGCCAGTCGTACAGAGAAGCTCTTGTAATCTCGGCCAGAGGACAATTTCAGTGTGATAAAACATTCCAGAGTATTATGGAAGATCCAAACAATAAAGTGCAATCGCATTGCCACCGTTGAAATTGCAATTTCCACATACACTTCGGAAGAAAATATCGTTTATTTTACCTAGATGCGTGACAAATAGATTTAAAAATTCCTATATTATTGCCAGCGCGAGTCGCTACTAGTTTTATATTTATTTCAATTTATAGGCTATTTCATATTTATGATACTTGTACATTCAATCCTGCGTAATTCAGCTTATGGCTGCAAGATGGTTTTAATAAAGTTGTTATTATTAAAATCCCAGCTAGCAGTCGTCTTTTGTCGCAAAACCCGAAAACACAAAACCCCAAACAACAGCAGGATATGAACCAGACAGGTTCTTTTCAGGAATCATTTTAAGTTAAAAAACATCTCAGCTATTAAAGTGAATATTTCGTGAAACGCATCACGGATTCAGTTTTTAAAAAAGAAAACTAAACTGAACCGTGTTTCAGTACCCATGATTCCTAGCGATCATGTATTTACCTATTTGCCCGTCAGCCTGCATCTTTGTAAATGTTGGAGTTGCACAAAAGTCTAATTATTACAAGATGGGATATGGGATTTTTTTGGGGGGAGGGGGGGGGGGTGATTCCTGCCGCCACCTCTGGAGGCTGTAAATTGTTTTTTCATGTTTCTCTCTCTGGCTGTCTTTTCATTTACGGCAATATATCGTGCGAATTATTTTTGTCGCCGGGTTTTCATCTTGCAATTATTTTTTCGATATTCTTCCACTCCCCACCCCTGCAGAGTATCAAATGGTCCCTATACTAACTTTAAGACGTGTTTTCGTTCTGTCCACATTCAGAGCCTTATGTCCACAAGGGTTGCTATGGCGACAGTTCTGATAGAGCGCTTTCTAAGTTCATTGGTTCTTTCCGAGAAGAGTCGAAGGAATTTGTAGCTGAGTGCTATCGAGCAGCCAAAGCCAGAGGTTACAGAGCATTTGGTATCCAGAATCACAAGGAATGCTGGTCCGGGCCTAACGCCCACTGCCACTACAACAAGCACGGCGCCAAATCTAACTGTCGTAATGGCACCGGCGGAACGTGGTCGAACGATGTCTATTTTATAGGTAGGCTTCAGTTCAGCAGGATAACAAGTGTCGGGCAAACTATATGTCGTGTTTCTCCAGTAAACGTCCCGGGTGTATATTCAAATCGAGCTGATAACCGGCAGTTTTTAAGCCAAATGTGAAAGCTAGCAATCCAATAACCACTGGTTTGTTTTTAATAATTAAAGAAACTTGAGGGCATCCCAAAGAATATCTTGTAGCAATCTTTCCAAGGCAGTAAAACCCTTTCTCAATATCGAGTGCAACACGGTAAAAACGAATATGCTTTCGGCAATTTCAAACGGCACGGCTGCACCGTGTGTACGCCGCCATCTTGGATTTCATGACATCATGAAATCCGATATGGTGTGTTGGCGAGTGAACATGCGTGAAGCAATTCAATTTTGACTTTAAATTCTTGAAACAGAGTTTAATATTAGGGTTTGAGCCCGATGCTAATCTATTTCTCGCGATATGCTTGGAGTATAGAATTTCGAACCACTAGGATTGTAGTATCGAGGCAGATATTAATTATAATAGCGGTGAAATATGTTTGAATTTTAACTAATTTTGGGTAAATTAAAAATTAGGGTTGATATTTAATAGACATTCTCCAGCTTGTCGATATCCGGAGAGTGTGCACTCGGGTTCTTAGTCAATACATTTTGTTGCATGTCACTAAATTCTTCTTCTTCAAAACACCTCTTAAATACGCCTCATTACTCTTCAACCTCTAACAATAACGCCACATTACCGATGAAATTCATGTTTCAATGGAGGTTTTTACTAAATAAACTTGATACAATGATTTGTTGTTTTATCTTCCAAGAGCTGCCAAGCTGCGGTAAACAAGTGCTTTGCCCCTCACAGCTACACGAAGGATTCATCCTTAGAGGGAATATTCTTAGTCGTCACGTGACATACTCGGAGCTTCACTGTGCCGACAAGTGTTTCCGTCACATCTACTGTCGGGCTTATAACTACCAGGTGTCAACACGGGACGGCACACACGCCTGTGAAACTGTCGGTTACCAAGAATGTCAAATAGGCGACACCAAGAAGAAGAAAGGATATGGATTTCGTATTTTTCCAAGAAAACGTTTTGAGGAGGTTTGTATAGGTACTTGTAGTTCTCTATGGTTATTATGTTTGCCTTGGCCATTCAATTCTAATTGTGACTTCTATGGACCAAATTAAAACTGATGCTCGAGACTGCCACAGTTTTGTTATTGGAAGGTTGAAGTTTACATGAACAGAGTTTAAGACAAAGTGTTTTTGCTTTATGGTGTCATTAGGAGTTAGTGGGATACAGGAAATTTGAAAATATATTTGAGGATACAGGATACCAGACAAAAAAAGTATAGGGACCGGATACGGGATATTGAAAACTAAATATCGGGATATTCCAGGAGTTTCTGGTGATACACAGACCAGTTAATCAAGGGGATGCGGGATATACATATCTTCCCCCTTATATTTACAGTTTTTGCCAATAAATCTTCCATGCTAGCAAGGTGCAAGATATCATTATATATTTTGCTTTCAATAACATTATGGAACTACAGCTGCACTTTCTCTCTCTAGTATTGTCCCAGAAGTTCCACGATATTTATACAATACTGCTGCACTTTAATACAAGTTTGTTTAGGCTTGATTTTTTTTATTTACGCACAATTGTTTTGACGTATGTATGACATGCACGATCATTTACACGATCATTTACACGATCAATTTACGCGATCATTTACATGATCATTTACACGATCATTTACACGATCTGATCATATCTGATCAGGTTATATTTGTGCGACCTTCTCTTTCGCCACACCGTCCGTGGACAGGGACGTTAAGTCGTTGGTCTAGTCTCTCGACGTTCTATCGGGGGACTTAAAAGAACCCACGCACTCGTCGATAAGAGTAGGCTAATGC
>JAOBYG010099098.1:0-11253 GCA_025403545.1 Epizoanthus stellaris
TGAACTTTTTCAATTGGGCTTTTCTCCCAGTTTTGAAAAGTTTGTTTGAGGTAAGCACCCCATACTTCACACCCATAAGATAAAATTGGAACAATTAGAGTTTCAAATAATTTGTTTGCATGTATCGGTTTTAATATCTTGAGGTCGATGATACGCGTTAGGCTGTAAAAAGCGTGCAAAGCTTTCTCTCTGGATTTCTCTAGATAGATAGATAGATAGATAGATGGATGGATGGATGGATGGATGGACGGACGGACGGACGGACGGACGGATGGATGGATGGATGGATGGACAGGTAGATAGATAGAAAGACGTCCAGATACATAGTTAGTATCACATTATAAATAAACGTCTATGGTCATTTATATCGTTCGATACGTGATACTCCTCATTGTTCTATTTTCTTTATTTTCTCTCTTTCATCTCAGGTGCATCCTCCCAGTCCATCCTACTAATCAGCTGATCACAGATGAGCTGTGATTGCGTGGCGCTAAAACACAACGTACTGCAACGAGATCCATCGAACAATGGCGATTGTTGATTGGTTTTAAAGTACAGAAAGAGATAATTGAGGATGCTAAACGATATCATTGCTATTCTGCCGTATATGTCAAGCAATACAGGTCGATGTTTGCATGTTGTTGTTATTATTGTTCTTTTTGCCCAACGTATAGCTGACTCAGCAAAAAATCAGAAAAACCTGAAATATAATGAAATATATGAAACTTGAGGGAAAATCGATATTTCTTGGTTTAATCGCAACTATCGATTTAACACAGCCACACGTGTAATTAATATCGATTAGCAATTAAGTTAGCAGACTCAGCAAAACATGAGAAGAACAAGAAGGGTATGGAACTTGACGGGAATGATTGATATTTCTTGGTTATAATTGCAATTATCGATTGATTTAGCCTTGGAAAACGGACCATCTAATAAATATTGATTGGCAGTTAAGTTTGCTGATTCAGCAGAATACGAGAAGCACCAGATACAAGCAAATCAGTTGTGACTGAACTCGAAGTAAAATCGGTGTTTCGTGGTGATAATTTTAAATATGTGATACAATCTAACAAAAGCAGCCAAGTTTGAAGCAGCTTGCCTACTAGTTAATTTGTTATGCATTATCACAAGATAACTGTGCGATAACATCGATAACAACGATTATCCTGCGTTACTGTGACTTTGTTGTTGAAACCTTTGAGTCATTCAAACTCCGTACTACTCCATCGAACATTCAAAGACATAGTTATTACTATTAACATTAATTTTCCGCTGAGTTCATTATCACGCATTTGTTTAGTTGTTACAATGCATTTATAATTGAAATTACAGTAAACATCCCGTTCCATTTTGCTATTTATTTTGAGCCAATGCAAAATCAGACAACCAGGGAAACGTTAGGCCAGGTTCAAACGGCGTATCGTTCATGTGCCGAACCTAATATGTGACTAGTTCGACGTCTGAATCAAAATTAGATACGACAGGGACCACTTGTCAGGGACCACTTGTCAGGGGCCACTTGTCAGGGGCCACTTTTTATGGACCACTTGTTATAGACCACTTGTCAGAAACCACTTGTCAGGAGCCATTTATCAGGGACCACTTGTCAGGAACCACTTGTCAGAGACCACTTATCAGGGGCCACTTATCAGGGCCCACTTGTCAGGAACCACTTATATGGGACCACTTGTCAGGGACCACTTGTAAGGGACCACTTGTCAGGAGCCACTAGTTAGGGACCACTTGTCAGGGGCCACTTGTGAGGGGCCACTATAATAATAATAATAATAATAATAATAATAATAATAATAATAATAATAATAATAATAATAATAATAATAACTTTATTTTATGAGGGTCACGCTTTATATACTAGTACTAAGCCTAAGGAATAAAATACGTGTGGCCCCATATTAAAGAAAGAAATATTACCATGAATCATTACGATGCTTGTTCAAAATCTTGATTCTTGGCTGTCAACTACTGAACTAATTAATGGCCATCTCAATAGTCAGTTCTACGTAGCGTCCCTGACTGTATGATGGTTTTTAAAATGGTCTTGCCTACATGTATTTTAAAAGACATTCCTAAGAACTGATCGAACAAACACTCTCGTTTACAACGCTATATAGTATCTACAGTACATGTCAAAGTGAAACGCAGTGTTCTCAGAATGTGTCATCTGTCAGGGCACTCAGCATGACTTGGCAGAATTTCCACCTGTCTGCTGCAATTTACAAATTTGGATACAAAGCATGAGAGTTATGCCTATGGGGAACTAATTGACCATTATATACCAAATGAAATAAACAACGTTTTTGAGTGGTAAACATATTTTCGCTTGATGAATATCTGCTTGCCTCGTGTATCGTAAAACAAAGAATTATGAGAAAACTCTTACCATTGCCACCAAAACCAAATATATATATATATAAGTATAAAATATATATATATATATTTAAGTAATAAAATGATGACTTGAGTTTTCTTCTGTTGATAACAGTTTGTTCAGTAAAGGTTGCTTTGTCCGAAGGAAAGGGGCATGCACATTAAACGGCGGTTCAGATAGCCATAGCAACCGCTTTAGTTGTGCATGTTTCTACGTTTGTTTAGTTTAACATACCTTGGTTATGGAAAAGAATCAAGAAAGCCGAATCATTAAAGACATTTGCTTCCTTACAGATATTTTAATTATTTTATCTCCTGTTACGGTTGGCGTACAAACGCTATGTGCCTGCTATAGACCTTTTAGTGACTGACTACATTTTGAGCAGTGTTCTTTAAGTTTGAAAACAGTATAGGATTATTTTTAGCCTATATATAACAAAAGCGTCTTACTGTATACATTTTACTGATAGCACTTAGCAGTAGCTCAGTTTATGTATCTGTTTGGGGCTGTTGTTCTTAAATATGAAACACGCCTTCAGTAAAATCACTTTAATTTATTTTGCTATATTTTATTTTACTTAACAGAATTACGAAGAGGAAACCTTTCACGCATGCAACAAACAAATGAAATAATTGTTTTATTAAAAGAGCTTCATGCAGATTTCTGCTTCAACAAAAAATCGATCACAGATCACCCACTGGGCAAATGGTGACCGCATTTTAAAAGCTATATATAAGCTATAAACAGGAAGGATGCGAGATTGTATGGGAAACTGACTGGCACGCAGAGATACTTGTTTTCATGTGGTATCTCATTTGAACTGTAGTGCGCTGAGAAGGAAATGAACGCAGTTTGGCCATCAATCTTCGGGTCACGCTCACTCAGCTGTTTTCACGAGGTAGCTTCCGTTCTAGTAGGCCAAGGTGAAACGGTCTTGGGCCGAGTTTTGGTAGGTGTGGCAAGTGGGAAGAAAAGGCGAAAAATTGCGGTAAGGTTTATACCCCACAGTTAACTGCTACGTGAATATACATAGGGTGTTGTTAAGCTTCAGTTTTACATTTTCGAATGAAACATTGCAGAATTAGCTAAAATGTACAATGTAGGTGAACTCGAAAGCACTGAATTTTCGAGGTTCTTCGGATGATTTTCGACGTGACTATGAATTTCAAGGTATTCATAGTTGTGGTTAAAAGTGTTTTGAGGTAGTTGTTTTGTTCACGTAAAGCTTGTGATGCACACAGAAGAAGTCTTAGGGGGTCCTATATTTACCTGCCTCTAAACTGTGTTTTAATTTTACGATGAATGAATTGAACTACACGAACTGAGCCGTGATAAACCACAAAAAATAAATTGGCGTGCAACGATTCAGGAAGAGGGCCCGTGATTCAAAACCGACATTCTTATATTCCGTGCACATGCAGAATGAAACCTCAACATGGAAGCCGGGACTGGACCGGTTACAGTCTAATAAAGAGGGCACCTGAAACTATTATTATCAATGAGAGGCACAACAAACAGTTTTAGTCTTCGTTCAATTTCAAACCTCAAAAAAAGAACTGTTCAGTTTTCTAGTGATGTGTCCACGATACATATATCAGGATTTTTGTCTGTGGCTTCAGAATTACGAACAAAAATCCACCTTAAGTCTTAACTGGAGTACTCATCAAAGGAGTTTTAATTCTTATCTGTAAACACAAAGTTAATCTGTTACTTTCACGTATAAATTTTAAAAGATTTGAGAGTCCGGCTTTGGTATCAAAGGCAAATAAACAATAAAGACGCTTAAACTGCACAAACTGTAGTAAATGTGAATTTGTTATTAACCCAAAAGAGAGGGCTTAGTTCGGCTTAAGACTTGAGATTGACCGCTGAGTAACACCGCTATTCGCTATATTGTACTGATACAACTACTTTACAAAGCTTCTATGAAGAGTAATGAAAACTCTTACATGCGGACAGGAAGGCTGTTTATTCATGGTCATGTCTTTGTGGCTTGATCCCAAAGTATTCAGTATTGACTAGCCGGATTTCCCGACTGCGGTCCAGGGTGTTTACAAACTGCTCCGACTGGACAAATAAAGTCACGCCCGCCCGGCGCCGGGGAACCATTTCGTATAGCAAAGTCTCATGAACTTGTCGAGACATCGAGGGAGAGACGGCCAAGTTAACGAAGATTTCTTTGTCTGGGCCCAACCCAGTGTAGAATAGAACGTCGGAAACCTGAAACTGTGGAGAACAGAAACAATACTCGGTATTGCCATTAACGGCGATCAGAAACAAGGGAAACGTAAGTGTTTCTAAGTACATTTGTAGCTGGTAGTTAGAGTGGAGAATCCACAGCAGTTGAACCGAAACAATGTCAGGCTGCAATTACGACGATAAGAGTTTTCATTTTTCAAACATGTTTCATATAAATACAGCAATTACTATAATAATCGTTTCTTTATGGAAGAATTACCCATTTTCGATTAGATCTTCGATCGAAACAACTGGCAAACAGTTCTAGACCAATATAACGACAAGTGAACAACACTGATTCCATCTGATCTCGGCCAAATCTCGCCAATCGCACTGGTTTTGCCTCAGAAAACGAACGGCGAGAAAAAGGATAGTTTTGCAGTTTTATGACCTTTTATAGTTTTTACAACGAAATCGATATAGTTTATAGGGTCTGGAATCAGTTGCCCTATCCATAAACCACATCACTTTATTGTGCGCTGATCAGTTTTCAGGAAAAGTCTGTTTAACCAGTAAAAGCAACAAATTAGCACTAAGTTTAGTTTCTGATAGTAATCTAAATCAGCTTTGACTGTTCAGTTCCCGACAAGCTATAGTTTTATTAGTCTTCAAAGGAAAGCCTGAAAAATAGCGTTACTTTCCCACGAAGTCAATAAGACACGTCAAAATGTATAAACTCTCAAGATAGTTTTAATAAACTTGAAATTATATTTATCCAGTAAAATCTCGACTTTTCTCGTTCGTTATGACGTGTTCTGTGTGCATTTCCGTTTTTCGTATGATTGTGTCGATTTGAGCAACTTATCTCTCACCGAATCTGATTGTCGCAAAACGGCTTTGTAACTGTATTTTGACATTTAGGAAGTAAAACACAATGGTACTTGTGTTTATGTGAAAGTTTAATTAAGTTCTAGGAATTAATGTTTGAGTCAGTTTCCCGGCAGACTGCAACCGCAGGCCGAGAACAGTAAAACCCTGGATCAGTCAACGCCGTAGGAATGAAATGAAATCCATTTCTTCTCCTTCAGCTGCGGTGGCTAGTAATGAAAGAAGAATCCATCTATAGACAGTTTTCCAATGAAAGCTCATTTTTACAATAAAAACGGTTCCTCAGTTCAGTGATCCAGCAACAGAACAGGGTCTAGCACGAGTTAAATCCGTGCTCTGATGCATTACAGCTGAAAATATATGTTTGTTTCATTACACCATTGTAGAGCTGGTTTCACCAGGCAGACTCGGGAAGAAAATTTCGCTCTGACGGAATATAAGCGCCTGCTGGCGGACTATTACTAGCTAATGTTTTTTAGCCGTTATAAAAATCGTTTCTCCGAATCATACCGATACTTGTGTAAATTAAACCTGGAAATGTTGTAAGGAATATTGTGTTGAATGGACAGACTGGAAACGATTGACTGAGAAGAAGAGGCAAATAAAGTTTGTCACCCAAACTACAACTGATTAGAAGGAAAATCGGATAAAAATTGGACTAATTGGGGTTTTTTGTGCATGTATGTACTAATATAGATCTTGAACACCATTTTATCTGTTTATAGAAACATGATATAGGTATGCGAACATCTAAGTGCCGCAATTTTTAACAAAATAATTTTGAACAATTTGAAATTGACTTATTGATGCCTTTTTCGTCATTTTAATCAGCCATTTCGAATTCACAGTAAATTTGGTTTCTCTCGCATATTTCCCCTTTTTTAAAAACACATTTTGATATGCTAATAAAACAAAGTAAACGTTTATTTGTGTGTTGCAGTGGTGCCAGAGGTCTGGCAAAAGACAAATTACTGAATATGTTTCTGTTCCTTGCTGTCGACGGGCTGGAATTTTGATGTGTGTAAAGTCGTCCTAGTTTCTAGCCTATTTTCCTTCTATATTTTTCTTTACAGAGTAGCTTAGTGCGGAAGAAACCCGAGTTAAGTTTATGTCAGTAAAATATATCAGATCAGTTATAAAATAGAATATTCTTGCTCTAAATAGTTAGCAGATACTGAAACTCTGATTAACATTAACTGGATTATATCGGCTGCCCTAACAGCGTGAATTGGAAAAAAAGAAAGCTGGGAAAAACAGACACAAACCGCTATAATTTTAAAAAACAAGAAGGTATATTCGGAACCAAAACTGGATTTACTGGGGTGAACTTGGGATTGAGGCATTCTGTGTGTTTTGACTGGTCATCATTTTTGTCAGAAAAGGATGAGTTTTAATGGAATATTTCTCAAGCAAATGATTGCCTCTTCGCATTAACCCCGCCCACCAGAGCACTTTAATAGCAAGATAACTTCGCGGTGGGAAAGAAATTAAACATCATTGTGATGTGGCTATTGACTAGTTTAGTGCATTAGTTTATCAGAACACATCGCCGATACAAACTGAAAACGAAAACAAGAACTTCCTAATTTTCAAGCAAGCCACTCGCGCGTTCGAGCCTTAAACATGAAAGAAGCCGACAGTGAAACTCAAATATTAAATGGTTTTGGAATACATATAAAATGTTCCAGTAGCTAGTATACTGTATACAGTGCTTCTCCTGTTTTGATTGTTCATTTCACTTACGGCAGAGCTGTTTTGTTTTGCCATTTTTGAGTTTCATTAATTCTTAGGCAATATCTTACTGTTTTGTATAATAATTAATATAACTGAGAACGGATGCTTTAGAAATGGCAAGTTTTTAGTTTATTTTATTTCCCAACTTCCGTAAGCGGCATTACGTGAATGAAGGGGAGTTAAATCTCGATAATTTAGCAGGTCAAACTATAAAATATCAGCTGGATAGAAAGTTTAAGAGAACATTCATAAGTCGGTAAGCAAGTAATGAAGTATCAGGACACGGATCGATTAAGTTTGAAGGCAACTTAAAACAGACTAGGGATTGAAGTCATTGTAAATAAACTGTATTGGCTGTTGGTAATCGCCTGTCAACAAACCAAGTGAAATGTTTAAAATGTCGCACATTGTCGCGATTGGAGCTCATCAAGGCACCGAACTTCATTGAAATATGTTTAGGTTAAACATTACTTGAGTAAATTATAGCTTCTTCTTCTCTTAAACACATTGAAGAGGATTACGAATAATGTGGATTTATCTCTTTGTTCTATATACATCAGAGAATGCTTGGAAATGGAGTTTAGTGCAAAGAGACTCCCAATTTCCGAAGCTTCGGTGCAAGAGTTGCTGCTTCTGCCTTGCATATGGAAAAACATTCAACTTTGTTCGGCGTCCTTTTTATTTCTCGGTTTAATTCATTTGCCGCGGTAATTTTGCTTTTATTGCGGCAATAAAATCTGCAATTATATCTTTCTGATGTCAATGGAAACAATTTTATTAGAGTTTTAATTTAATTAGTGGTCAGGCAAAATAAAAGAGTCGACAAATTACGTTGAAAAACTGCTTGAGCCGCGGTCGTCCCTCGGACTAGGGTATATTGTTTCACTAATAATTACCGAGATACTAATTTCTGTCTTGGCGGGTCTCTTTGTACCCTAGTGAGGCTAAGAAAATTTGCATTTTGTAGTGAATTTGTTGCCCTTCACTGTAAATACTTTCGCTAATTTTCTCCAACGCAAACAACACTATTAAAAAATATAAACTTGCATAATACGTATCTTCACTCGCGGGATACCTGTAGCCTTGCTGTAGCACTTGGCAGTTGGTTTGTAGGTAAAGACGATTTAGAGTGGAGAGTTAAATTATGTCATTGAAGGCACCGCACAGACCGGAAAAAGGATGTCTCGCGAATATTACGACCATTTCGAAGAGGCGACTTGCTTTTTGATGCAAATGAGATAATCAACTAATCAACCATTTAATTTGTTCTGTTCTGCGAGGAAAGAAGAGAAAAGCTCAGACCGGCTTCCTGAAACAAAGGCCGAGTAATGAATATTTCTTGCACTGCAATATAGAGAAAATGAAGTTGAAGGAGCAAATTAACTCAATTAGGCAGAAGACCGCTTCAGCAGCTGTATTGAAAGGAGAGGCTCCTCTGCAGAACAATCGAGCCCGCGCTCCCTTTTGTTGGCCTAAATAAGTCATTACAAAGGCGTTTTTAAAAAAATATTTGTAGGTGTGATGTGGAATACAATATTCTGAGACCGCGCGGTGATGGCGCGAAGGAAGAACACACATCGTCCTACTTTACATATAAGGCAAAGGGTGCTTAACATCTCGCCAGGATGTCACTCAAGCGCATATTACAGTGAACACGCAACCGTACAGTCACTAAATACGATTTTCAGCCTTGTATAAACTAAATCGAATTCAGGATATCCTTTGAACCGTTGGTGTACACAGGGACTTGTAAATTTTGTTCGTGAAATTGATAGGGACAAAATTCTCGCAAAATTTCACGGACGGAGCTGTTAAGTGAACTTCGGGTTTGGCTCCAGTTGAAGTACTCGGACTGAGCTGTGTATTTGAGGTGAGTAAAGACTGATAGTTTTCTTAAACAACGTTGAGCAGTTGACTCCTTTTTTGCTGAAGGCTATCAAGACTCATAATGACTCTTTTTCCCCATATTTATTGTTGACCTATTTGATAAATTGTCTTTACCACTGGAGCATGTTATGCTTGTGTGTGAATTCAACGCCATGGTATTTCAGGGCACACAAATTAGGGGCAACTGTCTGAACTGAAATATGATGAACTCAGGAAACGTAATCGCTCGGAAATCCCACCATAATTTTAGCATTTACAGTAAATCATAAGTCACATGCACAGGCTCCAGCTAACCCAGAAAGTGGGACAGTCCTTGTTGTCGGTAGCGACGGGCCATTTATGATTAGGGAGGACTAAAGCGAAAGTAAAAACAGCGACCATTCTAATAAATGCTTTGATTTTCAGTATATTTTAGGTGTCTAAGTACTCAAAGTAGAGTACTTGAACAGAAAGTTACAGAAGGTTCATCAGTCATTTTTTCTCGTCAGCTCAGCTAAATATAGCAGGAAATGCATTTCCGACAATAAAACCGATTTTGTCTTAACGGTCCAATGAAGTTAGTTATTGCCATGCCATGCTTTCGGGTCGGGGTAGTACCACATGCATTATGTGTTATATATTGTTAGCAATGAAGTAACCACTTCAAACGCTGGGGGAATTGTTATTGATCGCCAAAATGGGAATTCCTTTTCCACCTGATTTTGTTGCGACGAAGAACGTCCAAAGTTCAAGCTTGTTCGAAGATAATCGATAAGATTCACATCATGAATTTTTTGTAAACCACACAGAAAACTGACAGATCGTGACAAATCTATCGAGTGAAATATACACTGGGTGTGACAGGCACAGTTTATCAATCCTGATATTTCCCAGTGGAGGATTCTTCAAGCTTTTAGCAAGACTTATTTTTAGCTCTTTCAAAACACGAAAGAGAGAAACACGCGTGACAGAGAGTTCTAATTTTGCAGTATGCTTTATGTACGTGTTCTCAGAAACCGCTCCTTCATTCACAATTGTTTCAACTCGACGTGAATTGAAGAAGGATTCAAGTTTCATTAGTCAAGCCCACAGGAAGCGGATGTGGCCTGCTGAAGTACTGTTGCTTGTGAGATGGAGATGAGAAGCGAAACTACACTTGCACAATAACCAGTTTCTAAATTCAACGGCTTCCACGCTCTCTGTTGCAGCGTATTTTGAGTTGAATATATTAAGTAATCGGTTTATTCTTGTTTCGTGTTTTCTGTGGTATTTTCATGGGATAAGTCCTTGAGCCCTCTTGAGGCTGAGCAGAAGTTTGAAATGATATATGATGTTTTGCATTATGTTGAACCAGTAGGTACAATGTCGATGCACGATCGCTCAAACAAATATCTTTTACAAGTACACACAGACCGAGACGTTATTTGTATTAAATTAGCCAAAATTTGACTTTTTGAAACAATTATGTGGAAATATAGAAAGTCAGCACTTCGACGCGAACAGGGAGCGAATCATTCGATTCCACTTGAGTAGTTTTAAATTAGAAGTAGAATCAAGGTCGGCCTATAGCCAAACCACGAAAACATCATGTACTCTAGCACTGAGTTTAATACACATTTATGATTTTAATATTGTTTGTAAACTAATAGCATTTCTTTGAATTGAAACTATTTAACAAATCGGTACTTCAGGCGTTACGTTTCTGTAATGATAATACGAAATGGAAACTAAATGGTTCCTGGCGCCTAGCGCTTGTTGGAAATTAAAGAAACTGTTATCAAAGCCCAACAATATAGCATTTTTTAATCTTAAAATGGACGTTCAATATGTTATGAAAGTGGTATTCGCATTGACAACTAGTTAGGTTCCTTACTATAAAATCAATTTCCAGCTATAATTATATATTTTACTTAAATTTATATTAAGACATTTATTCCAAAGAATAGCAGTTTCGAAACTAAGGATATTACCTCTCAATTTCCAAGTTGAAACTGGTAGACATGTTAATATCACGAGAAAAGAAAAAATTATGTAACTGTGCAATCATTTCGATATTGCTGACTATGGCCGTCCTTTGTAGAAGGATATTTTGCAGTTTCTATTTTATTCTTGTGAAACTTGTAGTTGTACAAAGGGCCTGTTTACATGAGGTAGGTTGATCCTAGCACTAGGTTCAACCTAGCTATGTCTAGACA
>JAOBYG010099209.1:0-11253 GCA_025403545.1 Epizoanthus stellaris
AAAATGACGATCAAAATATCCAAATATGGCCTAGTCCACTAGACCCCTTTCTTGTTAATGTGCTACATATATATATAGAGAGAGAGAGCAAAACAAAAGGACAAACTTGAGTTACTCCATATGAACTTTGATTCACTACAGATCTGTTTCGTATGGCAAGCGGAACTTGCCACACTCTTCAGGTGAATGTTACAACTTATGTTAATACATGGGAAACTTGTAGAAGTTGAATGGTATACAAATGACATCATGACAATGGCCTATTGATAGGGTGTGATAATTAGCCGGTTATTGATTGCATAATAAATATTTCTTTCTATGTCTACAGGTGGATACAAGTTCATTTCTATTGTTAAGTGAGCTTAGCTCCGGGTGGTAAATAATGATAAAATTCTCATGCAGGCATAGGTTGCATCGTTTGGATTTGTTAGAGTAGGGTTTACATTGTTTGATTGTTTTCCATTTGATTGAGTATTGGACATCTAATTCTTTTAAATTCCAAATATATTTGCTGAGTTCGGTGGCATGCTTGTGTTTTGAATTCTTGAAGGAGCTAGTGTGGTTTGAATATCTAGTTTTAAAAGTGTTCTCAGTTAGTCCAACATAGGTTTCTTGCTCCATATTATCCTCTCTTGTGACCGTGGCTTGGTAAACTATTCCTTTTGTTAGGCATTTCTCGGAGAGTGGGCAGGAATCTTTCTGGCGGCAATTACATTCTTTGGTTGTGGCAGATTTGTTTTGCGTTTCATTGTTAAGTATAGATTTGTTATGCGATGAAATCGCAGCTTACTAGGTAGTTTACATCTAAATTACATGGAATGTAAAATAGATAATAATTTGAATAAGAAAATGAAATTTAACTCTGACAAGTAGGTGGCCTGGCAGTTGGTAACATGCATGGCTGAAATTGAAACTCAAACTAGGGAAATATCAAATGCCAGCTGATTACAAGTACCACACAAGATACCAAAAACATTTGGCATAGAAATACATTTACCAGCAACACAAACCTGTCTGAAGCCTTTGAGCTCTGCTGATGATCGCTGCCATGAAGACTTTCTGCTGAGCCACTTTGCACGCTTGCTGTCTCTGTTCTGAAATAGCATTCAGTATTTTGAAGAAAATAACTGTAACAACAAGGCAAACTATTGGAAAAGGCAATCACATGGTTTGGAGTGTAAGTTGGAATAAAGCAGCACAAGAACATTTTTCAAATATTAACAAAATTGCATGAACAAACCATGTGATTCCTTATTAATCATACAGAAACAAAAATGTTGATCAACTTAAACTTTGTTTTCGTTTTGTCTGGCCAGTTTGTCGAAGTTTGCTATGCTTTATCCTCAATCGGGTACTTCTTTAGATGCTCATTATCAGTTAGATGCTTTTTATCCACCAGAATTAACCATTTGAGCATTTTTTCCTGCTTGGACACGCAGTTGTTCAGGTAATTCTATAGCAGCATTTGCAAATGTTTTCATTGTTTTCTGTCTTATTTTGTACCCACCATTTTGAAAATGGCTTAGCCTTGTTCCCAGGGCAAGCTGTGACCTGATTGGCTAATGCTTCCATAGCCAATCAGCATTTGATTTCACTTTTTTGCACTTGATTAAAAAATGCACCCAAAAAACATTCCACTATAATTTTAAATGAACAGCACTTCACTCAGCCAATCAGAATGCAGATTTTTTTTTGTTAAGTACTATATGATTAATGGTAAGAATGAACAAATGTAACACAAAACAACTGGATATCATTCAACAAACAAAACCTAAATATATATATCAAAACAACAGCTACTTCAAAGGAATAACAGAATTTTGGATTGTATCGGACCACTGCCTGGGTACCATTGAATGTAAATAATCTGCACCGTGACTCACTCTAGTAACATTGTTCCACCTACTTGACACAAACATTTTTGTCACAAATTAATTCTACTATTATTTACCTGATGCACTGGGCTAAGGCACAGCTGACACATAGCCAATATATGGCAGATGCACGGCTGTGATACAGCTGATGTGCGGCTGACATATGGCAGATGCACGGCCGTGATACAGTTGATGTGCGGATAACATGTGGCAGATGCGCGGCCGTGATACAGCTGATGCACGACTGACATATGGCAGATGCACGGCTGTGATACAGCTTATGCACAGCTGACACATGGCAGATGCATGGCCACAACACAGCTGATGTGCGGCTGACATATGGCAGATGCACAGCCGAGATACAGCTTACTGACATGTGGCAGATGCAAGGCCGAGATATGGCTGATTAGTGGTTGATACACAGGTAACATATGGCAGATGCTCAGCTGAGATACAGTTAAAGCATGGAAGACATTGTAGTTTCTAGATGAGTTATAGTGTGGATTCTTTACCCTTATGACAGTAGCCAACCACATTAGTTCACAAAAATAAACATTACATGTACAACAACATTTCTTATAATTCCTAATTAAGAAATAGCAAAGTGCGCGGTTATTATTCTACAGTAGGTTCACAATCAATTATCAAGAACACACTTGCTACACATGTATTAAGAAATTCACAAAATTTAGAACTCCCTTTCTCAGACTCGTTAATTATTAATGAAGCAAACACAATGGAAAATAATAACCATGAAGGAAGTTGGAAACCGAGTAAAGGTCGTCTTTAACAGAATTTATAATTAGTAAATCTGATCAACATTGGCTAAAACAATGAATCATTCTTTACCACATTTCTTAATTATTTAATCCGAAATACTTCAATTCCAAAAGTGCCTCTATTTTTATTATTTCTCATTTTCCCTGATTTTTCTCATTTTGCAACCAGTGGGATTCAAACCGTGACTCCTAGCATTACTACTGATTATCTATGTACCAATACACTACCACTAGGCTATTTGGTGATTTATGCAACGTTTCACACAAAAAAAGTTAATGTTATTTGTACTAATCATTTGCATTAAGTATTATGCAAATATTATTTGTCCGTGGACTATTTACAATGATTTGGTTGGTTAGAGAAGCTATTTCAAAAACTCTTGGTTCGTGTTTCATCAGGGGATTTCAAACACCTCAAAACAATAAAAGCACTCGGCCAAAGCGGTTTCTCAGTGTTTGGAATGTCTGATGAAATGCCTGTACTTGTTTTTGAAATAGTACATCCAAAGATTGTATTTGTTTAATAAAAAGACGATTTCTACTTATCAATCAGTATATAGGATCTCTAATTTTGACCTAAATGTGAACCTACTAGACACAACACTATGAGGAGGACTCTTCATAATAAACCCAATAGGGTCTCAAGAGACCTCCTTGCCATATCAGATATACACTGTAAATCCAAAAATTACAGAACATTTTTGTAATAATAACTGTATTTATGATCATTATTTACCATATTTCCATTATTTTACTCTTATTGTTCTGTATATAAAATAAACACATATATGGCTAATAAACAAACAAACAAACAAACAAACAAACAAGATAGAGATCAGACTTCAAGTAATTTAATTGAGAGGAAAAGCTGGAGAACAATTTGAAGGAAATGTTGTCTTACAGCCACAATTTTAAGCTTCCCTCAAGAAAACAGGCAGCACATCAATAATTCTGAATAGCAGTTCTTGTTTATGGAAAGTTGCTTGATATTTGGCAGAACCACATCCATTGTTCTCTTACCTCTGTTGTTGTTCTGTCTGTGATCCTCTGAAGTCCGGCAAATTTGAGCAGAAACCGAGCCTTCTCTTGGCAAGCAATTACTTGTTTCCAAGAAAGATAGAATGTGAATATGATAAACATAATGTACTGAAGGGGTTTTTGTGATCTTTACTGCAATATTAATTAGTCAATTATATACATAACCATATGCATACACACATGCACAGATAGATTACATATACTTTGTAGAGTGGATAGATAGATAGATACATAGAAACATACATACATCCATAAATACACACATAAATGTACAATAGTACATACATACATTTTTATAATAATAAGTAAGATCAGGGTTATTCCTACTTTCTGGACTAGATGGAACTTTCTTAAAGTAGCTGCTAATGATAGAAATTATAACTACATGTAACTGTTTATTTATTCAAGTCAATTTTTCAGAAAATCTGAAGAAAGAAGGCAGCAGGAAGCAAGTAACTGGGTATTTTTGCTGGCTGCTATGGTCAACCTTTGAACTTACCCATGGGTTTATTCTCGCTTTTTATTCTCGCGTTAAATGCATCATTCCAAAGACTGTCCAAACACTTTCGAACCTCTATAAACATTTTCCGAAACCTTCCAAAGATTTGCTGATTTTATGAAGATTTCCGAACACCTAAAGATTTCCAAAGATTTTCTGAAAATTTTCGACGATTGTAAAAATCTGTCTGAAGACATTTTAAACACTTTCCGAAGGTTTCCAAAGATTTTCCGAAGATTTCCGAAGATTTTCTGAATACTTTCGAAGGTTTCTGAAATTTCCAAATACAGTCAAATCCCTTCTGAAAACTTTTTTAACACTTTCCGAAGACTTCTCTGAAGGCTTTCCAGACCTTTCTGAAGATATCCAAACACTTTCTGAAGACATAGGCATGGAATAAAATAGTCATGCAATGGTGTCTCATGGTATACCGTGGAATATCCCACTTGTCACTTGTAATTTCTTCATATACATATACACACGAGTCTAAAGGCTAGTGTGTATACATAAGATACAAGTGACTCATGGGATATTCCATGGTATCCCACTCAAAACCATTTCATAACTAGTAAATATACAAACTACATACATTAACAACCAAAAGTTTTGGATGTTCAAATTTCGGACATCTTTTCATCATTTAGCATAAATATCAGACAAACGTTTTGAACACTTTGCTGATGGATTATACATGAATATACAGGAATTGATTAAAGTCCTATAAGAATGCACGTGAACATCAACTTGATGCTTGAACGAAATCTACAAAAGGATCTTCTGGCTCCAGCTCCATGCTAATGGCGTCCACTATTCCCGCCAGACTAAAGAAGATTTATGTATCTGTTATAACTCAAACTTCACAACAAAACATATGTCTGCCTACGTATCTGACAAAAGCTGAAATATAGCCCATAAAGAAATTCCTAAAAGATATGACGATGGTGTATAAATCATCTGAGAGAGCCAATTAATGCATGGGTTGGCCACAACTAGGGAAAAATATATATCTTATAGGGGTTTGTAAAATTTCAGACGCTCAAACATTCTGGACAGGTTTTTTTGGACAATTTTTTGTACGAAATTAGAACTGTCCAAAACTTTTGGTTGTTAATGTACACAATTATACATACATACTACACACACACATATATACGTACATACACATACAAACATATATACACACACATACATACATGCATGTGTACATACATACATATATACATGTACATACATACATATATACATACATATATGTATATATAATTTAAAACTGCTTGATATAAAACTTTAAAGTGTGGAAACCGATCTGGTTAAAACGTTAGAAGCGATGTTTAAAAAACATGTTAAAATTTCTCATTAAAACTTTTCTCTAAATTTTCGGATGCCTTCTGCGATCTTCATCAGAGAAACGAACAACAATGTTTAGCCCACAAGGTGCAGCTGAGTGGACTACCACTAATAGAAAACGAAAGTGAGTTGCATAATTGTTTTAGTAGAAATTTTCCGTGATCTCATTGTAGAAAATGACAGCAATTTTCATCAGTTCAAGCCATTTGCTATAAATAACATTTTTGCATCGCATTTATGCCAAGTCACTTGTGGCCCGTCAAACATTTCACTGTGATACTGTACAACATAAACAGAGTTTCACTTTCAGTAAAAATTGTTAGAATTGGCGTATAAGAATAATTAACTGTGGTCAGTCCTGGTGAAGTATTTTCATTTTTCAACTGCATGTCTGTGTTTTGTCCATGAGTACAATTTTACTGACATCGTGAAGTTCCTTTCTACTACAACTTTATATATTTGGCACAACAATTTAGTTCGTGGGCAAAGAGAATCCAATAAGCTTATTGAGCGACTCAATAATTCAGTTGTTTGCACACTTCCAACCTCTAAATCCTTGGGAATCCTCTGCGTCTGTTTCTGTGTTCATAATTTTCCAATGAAATGATCCTTTGTCAGACGATTTCTTTGTTTCAAACCTACTTGTCTGTTCATTATTGACTCGTTGCCATACAATCCCTGTCGAAGTGAAGTCTACAGCTACGGTTCTCTTTCATTTGAAATTCTCAGTGACCTCAGTTACAGTAGTCACTAAACCATTTTTAAAACTCTTTTGTTGCTTCAAAGTTTGATTCTGGTGGAAATTATGGCAGTTTTCAAACACTTTCTCAACTTTTTACCGAGGAAATGCAAAGTCTGTACGAAAATGGGATGCAGCTAGCGAAGTGATGTGCGTTGTTCAATTTTTCCCGCACGCAATGAGTTACAAATGTGCAGTGATGTGCATCTATGGTTGTCTATCAGCGAATAGAAAACGCTGTGAGAACCAATCAGAATCGTGTATTTGCAATAGAACACGGTAAATTTCTACTAATAGGTCATACACAAATTTTTGTTCATAATATATTGCATTGTGGGTAGATGAGTCGGATCCGACGGGTAGTATCGAAAACGAAGACCCAAGTCGAAAACGAAGACCCCAGTCGAAAACGAAGACCCACAGTCGAAAACGAAGACCCCTAGTCGAAAACGAAGACCCCTAGTCGAAAACGAAGACCCCTAGTCGAAAACGAAGAGCCCTAGTCGAAAACGAAGACCCCTAGTCGATAACGACGACCCAAGTCGAAAACGAAGACCCCAGTCGAAAACGAAAACCCCAGTCGAAAATGAAGACCCAAGTCGAAAACGAAGACCCAAGTCGAAAACGAAGACCCCAGTCGAAAACTAAGACTCCAGTCGAAAACGAAGACCCCAGTCGAAAACGAAGACCCCAGTCGAAAACGAAGACCCCAGTCGAAAACGAAAACCCCAGTCGAAAACGAAGACCCCAACTCATTTCAGGGGCTCTCACATACCTACTGTGTTAAATAAAGATTTAAAATGTAATTCCTAACCTTGTATTTCTCTCGTTATACGCGCGCTTGCTTCGATTAGCCTGCGTGCAGACGGCCGTGCAATTTGAAACCCCTGGTTAATTAATTAGACTTAACCAGGGGTTAATTAATTAGACTTAGCCAGGGGTTAAGTTTAGGACGTTTGCTGATCGCAGGCTTGCTTCGATATGAAGGCAACGGAACGTTCGTTCGGTCCCATACCTTGCTCTTATCAGTTAACTTCCAGGCTCATATCGAAGCAAGCGCTTACAACGTTGTAAGGTTTACACTTATAAAATAAACTAGATATAACGCGCGCTCTGATTGGTTGAAAGCCGTTTACCATAACTCGATGGAAAACATTGCTGTTGATAGCGATGAAGACACATAGTGTTTTTACCTTTCGACACACTCGTCCGAAAAAATTGGTTTAATGCCCTGAGCGGGACTCGAACCCACGTATCCTTGGTCACTAGTCAGGCGTGCTATCCACTGCACCATCAGGACTCACCATGCTGGCAACACAGCAAGTTAACGAGGTGAGTTAGATAGCCATGGGGATCCCTGGGCCCGAGTTTTTTCTTCACTCGAGTGTGTTTCTGGTCTCTATAAACCTATACAGGTTTTAGCAACATCAAATTGAAGTTTTCGAGTTCTTCCAAACTTGCACTCGTGTTACCATAACTCGATGGAAAACACGGAAATGTTTTCTATTTCTTAAATGGTGTATGGCTGCATGTATATTGTAAACAGAGTAGAGGTATATCCCTGGTGTATTATTACAGGTATGTTGCAAAGCACGCGTTTCTCTGGTGTAGTGTTACACGTATGGTGTTAATATTCAAGTTTCGTACGAATCCTTCGATTCTGATTGGTCCAATTGTACCACGTGGTCATACTCTACCTCGTGACAACGGTGGAAACCATGTGAAAAAATGTATAACGCACTAACTGGAAAACGTCATGCACGTGGAAATAGTTGTAAGACACGAACTGGGTTATTTCCTCGACAATTCATGAATGAAATCAGTGTATCCTGCTCTGCAAAAGAGTAACGACGAGCTGCACCTGGTTCGGTTTAACTCGTGTGTTGTGACTGGGTTTTTTTTAAACATCTTGCAGGGAACTCACTTCAATATTAAAATAATGTTGAAGCACTCTTGCTTGTGTTTTGTCGGTCAATACATGAACTCGTTCAATGTACAATGAACTCAAAATTTCTTCATACTGCATTTGGCTAATGCCTCGTGTAGTATTTTTATATGTAATCGAGCAATTTATTTGCACGATTCGGTAAAATATCAGGGCGAGTTTGGTCAAGCCATGGTTTGTATTTTGGAGAGACCAAACAAGCCCTGATATTTTACTGAATCGTGCAAAAAAATGCTCAATTACATGTTTATCATCCCTTCACCACCAACTGTGCTACACCAAGAATTTCAAACGACGGTTAAAATATGTACTAAAAAGTTCGTACGCGTGGCGGATCAGGTTACAAACCAGAATATTTTGCCTTGGTTAAATTACTTTGTTCAGCATCTTTAAACGGGTTGTTACAAAGTGTTCGACCTTAGCAAAGTCACTGAAAATTAAACAACTAATAACAGTAATTTTCTATGGGTATTAAATAAGACATAACTGAATGGAGTTTCAAATATGACAACATACTTCTTGCTCGAGTAGGTGTCGGTCTAATCCTCGTTGAATAGTTCTCAAGCTGCCGGGCTCAAAGTCTTGGCCTTTTTTGGTTCTGATTTCCCAATGAAAATGTTGAAGAAGTTTGTCCAGCTCTTTTTGGGGGATTTCTTCAATAACGCGCTGTTCATCTGCTGTTTTGAACCAGCTGTTCCATGTACGCACTGCTGTTCTCGTGGATCTTATCGTGTTGCTGCTTTTCTGTTCTTCTATACTTCGCTGCAGCTCTTCCTCGCTAGAAAGTAATATTAAATGAAAGCAATTCGTCTTCCTCCAACTTAACCTATTTTAAATATTAACAGAAAACCCAGAAAATCAATCAACAGTGCCATTTGTGTACGTCTAGAAATTCCCGCGCGCGGGAACGGAGTGACGGCCGTCGACCGGTTTTGGCGGGAATTCTTCAGTTTGTCATAAAATGTCTGTTTAGAGGTTCAAGGCCTGAGTAAAATACATTGTACACTGACGCTTTATCGAAATTCGCTGCATGAGAAGCAAACTCCGTCAGTATAGCTGCAGGCCAAATCAGGACAGTGACTTGATTTAGCTGGAAATCAAGACAGTAACCTGGCTAGATGTGGATTCTGATTGGCTGAAATCATTTGCAGGGATGATAAGAGGGAAAATCGGTTTTTCTTGGTTATAATTGTAAATATCGCTTAAGATGTAGTACAGCCTTTGTATTATTCCCCGGGGGGAGGGGGTATCCTCCGTAATTTTTGGTGGGGTATGTCGCTGAGTCCTCGAAACCCTTAGCTATACCAGACCACATTTTTTTAACAATCTGCTGTTTTTGACTCCATATCCTAAACTAGGCCATGAAAATGTCCTGCCCTATTCTAGATCACATCCGGTCAAACATTACCCTCAAATTTCAAGCTATTAACAAATAAAATATGATGAGCAATTAATTCATGATGTATTATAAACGAACCACAATCTGTCTAAACTGTTGTCTTGTTTGCCAAAAATGAGCACCTCGATCAGTCATATTGTCTTTGGAAGATTATCGATAACTGATATCCTGTTCCAAACCAAAGCTCGGCGATTTCTATACCTTGTTCAAGACTGTTCCAGCGTCACATACCCGTAAAGCTTTTGTATGGGAGTACCCCCCTCCCCCCCACCACCACGAGGGGGGGGATTATTTCATCTTTTCCTTTTATGATACCACTTCCTAGCCTTGTAAACTTATGTTATACTTTTTTAACGCAAAATCAGTCCCATTTTAATTCTTAATGTCGTAAATGTTCTTACCAAAGGATCTCTGACATACACGCACTACTCAAGAAGCAGCATCAGATCCTAAAAGCTCTGAGCCGACGCGAGGGAGACAGTGGAGAGAACAGTGGCGGCAGTAGGAAAAGATTGATGAACTGGTTCTTCAAAAAGGGAAACTGAAAGAGGTCCAGCAAGACATTGTATCTAAGAGCTTTTTAGGCAGCTTTATTTCTCTATTACCCAGGTCTTAGACCATTAGTTATTCCGTATTCCCGCTAGTTTTGAAACTCCCAGCTATGCCTAGATAGATTTTGGATTGCAACAGTTGAAACGTAATATGCTAATATGCCGATTAACTTAAGGTGTATTTTGTTGAGGCTGGACTCACATTTAGTCTTGTTTCTGACGATTATTCGGCTAGACTTCTACATACAGCTGTGGTATAATTTAAATTGGAAGTTTTAAATTTAGTTTTTTAAAGTCGAAATTACTAGAATTTGAATTGACAACTAGGATATTTAGACACCGAAACGTATAGCTCTATCGATTAACCTACATTTTAGTATAAATGTCAGTATGGTTTTTGAAAGTATGTTCAGGTACCTAGTTAGAGGGTATAGTGTGTATTGACTCTTAAGCTTAATCACGTACACCAGGCGTTTTGATAGTTAAGGGACGTAATTAGGGGTGACGCTTTTGCACTCTTTTTCTAGATTTTGATTAGTTTAGCACAAGTAAACTGACGGACCTTCTAATTGTGTACATCAAGTATGTCTCTACATTAGTCACCTGAGAAATGTATGTGGTATTTGCTGAATGTTCACAGGAATCAGGCAGAGCTATAGTAACTGGCAACATATCTTACACTTAAAGTTCCATTCGCACCATAACAGGAGGAACCTTGGGGCTATTCTAGAAATATCCACCAATCAATGAGCTTCAAGTTACTTAACTTGGAACGTCGGATTGGTTGAGTTCGTGTGGGGCGGTGAAACCAAACACCGGAACGGCGGTTATAAATAGATCTTGGCCTTCTATCGTGAGCATGGAACTCTAAAATAATGTTGCAAACTGTCATTTCAGAAAGTCGATATTTGTTAGGAGATCAACAAGTGGTCAATAAAATTACTTGCAGATAATATAAGAGTTTTGAAATGCTTTGATTAACCTTCGAGCGGGCAATGGGGATACTATTTGGATCCCAACCCTTCCTCCTCCGAGATTTTTAAAACGGTTCTCTCTTTTGTAATGAAAATTGGCGTAATTAG
>JAOBYG010099320.1:0-11252 GCA_025403545.1 Epizoanthus stellaris
TATAGGGGCGCTGAGTAACTCTACCTGACATATAGGGGCGGTGGTAACATTGCCTGACATATAGGGGCGCTGGTAACGTTGCCTGACATATAGGGGCGCTGGTAACTCTGCCTGACATATAGGGGCGGTGGTAACATTGCCTGACATATAGGGGCGCTGAGTAACTCTGCCTGACATATAAGGGCGCTGGTAACTTTGCATGACATATAGGGGCGCTGGTAACATTGCCTGACATATAGGGGCGCTGAGTAACTCTGCCTGACATATAGGGGCGGTGGTAACATTGCCTGACATATAGGGGCGCTGGTAACAGTGCCTGACATATAGGGGCGCAGAGTAACTCTGCCTGACATATAGGGGCGCTGGTAACATTGCCTGACATATAGGGGCGCTGAGTAACTCTACCTGACATATAGGGGCGCCGAGTAACTCTGCCTGACCTATAGGGGCGCTGGTAACATCGCCTGACATATAGGGGCGCTGAGTAACTCTACCTGACATATAGGGGCGGTGGTAACATTGCCTGACATATAGGGGCGCTGGTAACATTGCCTGACATATAGGGGCACAGAGTAACTCTGCTTGACATATAGGGGCGCTGGTGACATTGCCTGACCTATAGGGGCGCCGAGTAACTCTACCTGACATATAGGGGCGCCGAGTAAGTCTGCCTGACCTATAGGGGCGCTGGTAACATTGCCTGACATATAGGGGCGCTGAGTAACTCTGCCTGACATATAGGGGCGCTGGTAACATTGCCTGACATATAGGGGCACTGGTAACTCTGCCTGACATATGGGGGCGCTGGTAACATTGCCTGACATATAGGGGCACTGAGTAACTCTGCCTGACATATAGGGGCACTGAGTAACTCTGCCTGACTTATAGGGGTGCTGGTAACATCGCCTAACATATAGGGGCGCCGAGTAACTCTGCCTGACATATAGGGGCGCTGAGTAACACTGCCTGACATATAGGGGCGCCGAGTAACTCTGCCTGACATCTAGGGGCGCCGAGTAATTCTGCCTGACATATAGGGGCGCTGAGTACCGTTGGGCGCTGAGTAACACTGCCTGACATATAGGGGCGCCGAGTAACTCTGTCTGACATATAGGGGCGCCAAGTAACATTGCCTGACATATAGGGGCGCTGAGTAACATTGCCTGACATATACATGAATTTTGCCTTTTATAATTTACATCTTTAATTTTCATATATGCATACAAATAAATTTAGAACGCTAGTTTGTAGGTACATGCGTGCTGTATGAAAGAAATCGCTCTCATCCCTACTGGCTCTATATTTTTGGCCATCTGGGAAGCATAAATTTATGCTATACCAGGATCTTGGTGCCCTTTAATCAGGGCGATTACAAGTTTGGAATATTTACCTTTACAAGGTACTAGTTGGATGTCTAAGGATCCAGCATGCATTGCAACTCTCACACATAATGATTGCACTCGCAAATTGATATACAAAACACACACACCCAAACCGCGCACCCCATAACAAATATACGAATATACAAAACGTTTCTCAACGCGAAAATATGTATACACAACAGATTATAAAATCCGCAAAATGTAATTGTATGCGGTGTGTACGCTAACAGAGTGTTAGCTGAGTTGATCACGTTCCTGTTCGATTTCTTTTGTGGAAGCGGTACCGTCTCTTCCTCTTATGAAATCAGCAAATATTTATCATGACTTGTTGGTCGAAATATTAAAAAATGCTACATACCAGCGATCCACCAGTCCGCAGGTATTACTACCCTGGCGAACGGAGGGTGGAAGGCGTTTGGGTGTGGAGCAGAACAGTTGCTTCTCGTCAAGTGTCAGGTCTCTCTATCACGGCGATTCACCAGCCGGCAGGTATTAGGGACGGACCATTTGATATCTTGGGGTGGAGGTGGAAGAATGATTTTTTTTATTTTCCCTCTCCCCGGGTCGTGCAATTTTTTTGTCCAAATTCTTCCGCTCCCCCCCGACAGAATCAAATGGTCCGTCCCTTACTACCCCGGAAGGCGGAAAACATTTGGATCTGGAGCAGAAAAGCTGTTTCTCATCAAGTGTCAGGTTCCTCTATCACGGCGATTCACCAGTCTGCAGGTATTACAACCCCAGCGCATCGAAGGCAGAAGGCGATTGGATGTGGAGCTGAACACTTCTTTCTCATCAAGTGTCAAGTCTCTCTATCACGGCGATTCACCAGTCGGCACGTAATGCTACCCCGGCAAACGGAAGGCGGAAGGCGTTTGGGCGTGGAGCGGAACATTTCTTTCTCATCAAGTGTCAAGTCTCTATCACGGCGATTCACCAGTCGGCAGGTATTGCTACCCCAGCGAAACGAAGTCGGAAGGCGTTTGGACATGGAGCAGAAAATATATTTCTCATCAAGTGTCAGGTCTCTCTATCACGGCGATTCACCATTCGGCAGGTATTGCTACCCCGGAAGGCCGAAGGCGTTTGGGCGTGGAGCAGAACAGTTGTTTCTCATCAAGTGTGAAGTCTCTCTATCACGGCGATTCACCATTCGGCAGGTATTGCTACCCCGGAAGGCGTTTGGGCGTGGAGCAGAACAGTTGTTTCTCATCAAGTGTCAAGTCTCTCTATCACGGCGATTCACCATTCGGCAGGTATTGCTACCCCGGAAGGCGGAAGGCGTTTGGGCGTGGAGCAGAACAGTTGTTTCTCATCAAGTGTCGAGTCTCTCTATCACGGCGATTCACCATTCGGCAGGTATTGCTACCCCAGCGAAACGAAGTCGGAAGGCGTTTTGACATTGACCAGAAAAGTTATTTCTCATCAAGTGTCAGGTCTCTCTATCACGGTGATTCACCAGTCGGCAGGTATTGCGAACTGTTTGGGCGTGGAGCAGAGCACTTGTTTCTCATCAAGGGTCAGGTCTCTGTATCTTAGCGATTCGCCTATCTGCAGGTATTACTACCCTAGCAAGGGGGTATTATACGCGGGCCTTAGCTCGTATAATATTTTCCATTTCTATGAAACATCTGTTGAATTGCGTTGGCAAGTCATTCATTCGTTGGCCAACCTTGTTTGCCAATGACTTAGCCCATTTTTGGAATTGTGGACCATGTGGTCGTTGGTAACCTTTGGGGTCATGCTTGCGATGCACAACATGGGCCATTTCATGAATCACTGTCGACAATATTGTCTGATTTCTTTCATGTGCATCGTGAAAAATGGTGATAAAGAATCTACGTGGGGCATCTGCATCATGGTCAGTCATGCCAATGAAATTTTGATCGATACTGTCTGGACTTAGTGACACGTAGTCGGCCCTTGTCATACATCCTATGTGCTCTGCTGCTTCAGGAAAATCATGTTCTTCAGCAACGATATCGCTTATTGCAGTGTACAGCTGTTGGACACTGTTGCTTTCCTCGTACTTCTTCGTGGCATTGCACAAACTTTCTAGGTACTTGCTTCCATCTGCTTGTCTCTGTACCTTCCTACACTTGAAACACTTCCACCCCTTCATGCCACAGTCTCCTCCCTCACAATTGTCGTGATACCAGATCTTGCAACGAGTACACTGTGTCATGCCAGTTCCATGTCCATAATCCGGCATTCTACAGCTACAATGTAGTTGCATAACCCACTGGTAGAGGACTTCATCTTCCGCTTCTGAAGGGCTAGTGACCGCGTCAACGAAACTCGTGATGTTTTCTTCCTCCAAACTCCGAACCAGTGCTTGTCGCATTTGTGCTTGGTGGTAATGGACTTGTGTTGGGTTTCGCCCTTGGCATAGCAAAACAGCAAATGCAATCGAAAACAGACCGCAGTCATTTCCTCCTTTCTGCTGCTGAACATCCAAAACACACATGGCGATGTCTTCGGTGGGTCTCAGAAGCTTGCAGACATCTGTTTCCACATGCAGAGGGTAGCTGATGCTCTTATTTGGCTTGACATTCAGGCCTTGCGAGCTGTCATAGAAACACACTCGCCGTGGATATGTCTGCAGCGTAGCAAGATTGGATATCGTGATCCAGTGACAGTCACGAATGAGGATTATCTGGACGAAACCTTCCACGCCTGGACGATGGTGAAAGCCGTACTTCTTGGCAAGAATTACATCTTCTAACCCATTCACATCTGGAGCGATATCTTTAATCAACCTCATTGCTGCATTTATCACTCTGTCATTTAGCCAGTATCCATCAAGAATGTCGCTCCTATCTCGGTTTTTCAGGCCAAGTCCTTCTATCCAAGGTTTGTCTCTGTTGGGTATCTCCTGATCTTGCTGCTGAGAAACGTCGATAGGGTTTCCTGCCGTTCCCTCTTGTGCTGGTTCAGTCGGCACTGGCTTTTTACATGGGGGTGGTGGCGAAACATCAGCAGCATTGACATCAGGTTCTGCCTTCGGCCGTTTTGCCTTCTTCACAATCCTTTTTGTTCGATCGATAACCACACGCCCATTTACATCCAAAGAAACTTCGTGCTTATAGGTTTCCCTGATGTTCTGGACCAGCCTGTGATTGATGCGGTGGTTGCGAATGTCGATGTTAGAACGAAAAAGAAAAATATGATTTACTGGCTTCATTTGATTTAGGTACCTGCTGTCATGGTTATACATGCCATGAATCTGCTCATCTCTCTGGCTGTTGAGCTTGCCCTTTAATTCCTTTACAATGGTGATTCGCTGCAGGACTTCTTCTTCTTTCTAGACATTTTTCTCATGAAGATGATCAAATAGACACAGGTGAATCTCACTTCCTGTAACTGGATGCTGTTGGTCAGAGATTGTTGGATTTCGGGCTTTATTATCAATCAGCCACAGCAGTGAGATGAGAAGATCTCCCTCTAGTGCCTGCTTCACATTCTCTTCTGTCGGTGGAACAACCATACCGTTGTGTGGTTTGAACATATCAGGTTGCCTTTTGTTGCCATGCGCAACAAGCATATGTGCCATGTCGATAACGTTACATTGGGCTGGTGTTTCATGGAGAGAATCAAGTCAACATAATCGCGAGGGCTTTCAGCGCGAAGAACGAACTTCAAGGCATACACAACTCCGTGAGGACAAGCTCCAGAAGCCCATCCACCAGAACAACCCCACAACTTGGTGAAAGCTTTTTTGAATTTTTCGTTGTCTTTCGATATGGATCGTTTAATGTTCATAATCATTTCGAGCTTTGTCCCTTTGGGTTGCGCGCCAAGTGATCTCGCCACTGCTTCTACTTCTGAGCGACTGTAGTTGTGGAGCAGTTCCAATAATCGCTCTTCCGTTATTTCGCGGCAGTCACCTTCTAACTCTCCACTTTGTCTGTTCGCCTTTCTGTGCTCGGTATTGAGCACAAAGTCCCCTTTTCTCGTTCTCTTTCCAATGAAGGGAGACCATGACAATAGGTTTGGTTCTACTTCAAAGGTTCGTACTCTTCGCCCGGGAAACCCTCTCGCAATCATCGACAGCTCCACTTTCGTCCAAAACTCTACACAGTTAACCATATCTGCGTCGTCTTCATCATAATCGTCTGGCAGTTCCAAGTTCGAAATTGGACACTCAAAGGTAACTTTCCTGTTTAGATCGAAGACGAGAGTGACGGGGTGGTAGCCACATAGTGAACAGTGATAATCGTAGCTGTGCTCGGATAAACTGTCGAAATGGAAATACGCATTAAGGACAAGTTGTGCGTTTATTTGTTTTCCCAGTCGACCTTCTAACACCTTGACGATACTTCCGATTGGCACATGTTGCTGCAGACAGTCACGCAGGAAATAGCAAACGTCAATACCAATCAAGAAAGTATCATTAAAATGGTGAATTCCGAGATCGTGTTCTTGGTATCTGTAGCACATGTTGCACTTTGGACAGCGTCTGTAGTTAGTCAGCATTGTTGCTCTTCCGGAGATCTTTATGGGTTTTCCCAGTTGTGTGTCGCAATAATGACAAATCTTCTCCTTTGGAATAAATTGCTTGAGGCGTGCAGGCTCAGAAATGGCTGGATCGTCAACGGGTATCTTTTTGTTGTCGCGGAGATAGGTACACATTTTTCTCAAGAGCTCTTGATCGTTTGGCGGGTACAGTTCTGTGTCTATTTCAGTTGCTTCCTGATTCTTATCGTCGTTACATTCTCGTTCCTTACACGTGTCATCCTCTTCGTTACCTTTGAAGCTATCAAGTAAATCGTGCTGTCGTAAGTACCACATGCAAACAGATTTGTGGACACACGGTCTTTTTCTGCGACAACATCGACAATCCAAGGTGCCGTTCAACAAATCAGCCGTGACAACCACCCTTTCAAACTTAGCATAATAATGAACATCGCCGTCATATACGGAAAAGTGAATAAAGCGTCCGTCGTCGACAGCCACAATTAGTTCTGCTTTGTTATTCTCTGCCAGTTCTTGAAGAATCCTGCACTGATCTATTCTTTCCCATTTCAACATTCTATAATTTCCGTCTGGGGAAATATCATTGAGTGCCTCGGGAGACAGGTTTTCACTTTCAACAAAAACAGGGTTTCTGGCTACTTCCTTCAAGTGTTCGCACTCTGCCGTCTGTAACCCACTTCTCCATGCAACTCTCATACTGTCCATGCAACTGTTATTTTCGCACTGCACCCCATAATCATCATTGGTAATGGCTAGAATCTTCTTTACATGAATTGGAAATCCAATGCCACCGTGACAACTTTTTCTAACAAGAAATAAGCCCCTTTCAACATCTACACAAGTTGCCATTGTCACAATATCATCTCCATGGACACATCTACAATGCCGACCTAAACTCTTCTCATGCATCGTTTTGCCACAATGGGGACATTCTTTTGTTTTTGGTAGGTTTCGCCGCGCTGTTTTCATATTCTCTTCATCTTCAATCCCTTCCTTTTCACCAGGTTTCTCGTTCGCTTGGGCAGGTTTGTCGGTTGATTGTGTCGGTGCTTCTCTATGTTGACTTGTTTCTGTTTCTTCATCATTTAAATTAGTTTTCGAGCTGCTTCTTTCGTCAGTATATTTACCATTGTCTGACTTAGCTGAGCTGTGTTGTTCCAAATGCTTCTCAAAAGGCTTTTTGTTTAACACTGTTTTTAAACAGATGGGGCAATGGTAATGTGCTCTGGTGCTTTTACCCAAATTACCATGGGTCTGTTTACAGGGGTAGTAGGGAATGTTTTCATGTAAAACGGCACGAGATACATGGCTTTGGCTGAAATGTCTTTTCGAATGGTATGGAGTACTGCAGATTTTGTTGCATAGCTTACAATGTCTGTGACTTTTACCTTTCGCTATGCAATTAGCTATCGTATCATCACACTCAGTGAAATGTTCGTTCACATTGAACTCGTGGACATCCATCATAAATTACGGGACTGGAAGCAGCTACGAATAGAAATGGAAGGACAAATTGCGATTGTTAAGCCCTTGCATTCACAGTCAGTAACATGCAGTCATTATCCTTCTTAATAGTTGTAAAGAAGTCTGTAGTCACAGACATTCATAAACTTTGGATGGTCGAGGTTATTTCAAATCATCTTAGCGCGAAAGGATCATTTGGAAACCCCAGCCATAATTTCCAATATGGTTATATGAATAATTACTGCTGTTATACATGTAGTAACAGCCAACTGAACAAAAATCGAATACTACGCCAGTGATACCCATACCTTTTTTCAATTTATAACTAAAATTTGGGATTTTCAGCAGAAAATTAAAATGTAAAATGCATTGTTGTTACATACACTAAGAAAACAGATGATAATAGCCCAAAAATCTGCCTTCCAAACAGTCTGTCAGAACTTAAATCAAAACTTAAGTCAAACTTAATTTGCATATTTTTGTTCTGCACATATTATAGCTGATGACGTCATCCATTTAGTGTCACAGATCTAACGACAAATGTTCAAAAAATGACCCCCCTTGGATGTTCCAGGGAAAGTATAGCAATAACCATAACACTAATAGATGGAGAGTGATGGCCCATTGCCGTAGATGATGGTGGATGATTGTGGATGATGCAGAATGAAGGTGGGTGTTGGTGAATGGTGGTAAGTGATGGTGGCTGATGGTAGATGATGGTCAATGATAGTGAGTGATGGTGGCTAATGGTAAATGATGGTCATGGAAGGTGGAGGTTGGTGGATGACGGTGAATGATGGTTAATGATAGTGGTAGATGATGGTCATGGTAGGTGGGGGTTGGTGGATGATGTTGAATGATGGTTAATGATAGTGAGTGACAGTGGCTGATGGTAAATGATGGTCATGGTAGGTGGAGGTGGGTGGATGACGGTGAATGATGGTTAATGATAGTGAGTGATGGTGGCTGATGGTAGATGATGGTCATGGAAGGTGGAGGTTGGTGGATGATGGTTAATGATAGTGAGTGATGGTGACTGATGGTAGATGATGGTCGTGGAAGTGGAGGTTGGTGGATGATGGTGAATGATGGCTAATGATAGAGAGTGATGGTGGCTGATGGTAGATGATTGTCATGGAAGGTGGAGGTGGGTGGATGATGGTGAATGATGGTTAATGATAGTGAGTGATGGTGGCCAATTGTGTATCATGTAATTCAAACTGTCTTAGCCATTTCGACATGTCAGATGATTTGCAAGGCGTCAATTTTAGCGAGTGCTACGGCAAAGTTTTGAAGAATAACTTAGCACGTGTAAAAAAAGATAACCACTTACGGATCCGACGAAAATGCTGTGCTAAAGTTTTATTTTAATTACTACTTTGTATATGTATAAACGCGTTTTAACATTCAGAAGCGCAAGAAATTGAAATTTAACCAAAACAGATAAGGTTTTTAATTCATTCCTAAAATCTGATAACAAATATGTATATCCACGTTGTTAGTTTTGTAATCGATTAGCTAATAAAGACTGAAGAACCGATGGAAACTGTCCCGAAGCCCAAAGCAACTTCAATGAAATCAGGCATTTAAACTGATGCCAAAAATCAATTTCAGATGAATGCGCAAAGCGAGTTTGAGCGCCTTGTGATGCAAAAAGTATGTTCAATTGAAAATCGAACGTAGTCGACAATTGGCATTTCATTTTAAATTGGAACTGATAGTCCAAAGTAAGACGGCATGGATATTCTCTCAAAGTTTTCGTGCCACTTAACTACAGAATGCATATAGAATTTTATAATCGTACTTACCCGCTTTCTTTGTGCAACTAACCCATCAGGGAACCTCGAGTTGCAAAGTGTAGATGGCTCGTTGTTGGGACTATTTCCAATTTTCTACGAAAAAGTAATAAAAACCACACCCGCAAGGAAATGTACCGTTGAAGATCATGTTAAGCGTAGAGTCTGCAACAATCTGTGCGACCTGAACTGCGACGACAACTGATCTATCGCTCTTTGGATAACGCCTATTTCCTGTTTTAAAATCTGCATATGATTGACAGTTGGTTGTGATAGTTGCGGGGTTAACGACCCAGATTGTAATGCTGCCTCTTTATTGCATTTCAAACCTGTCTTAAAAATAGAGAAGCGAACACATCCGATAAATTCAGTATCTTTTCTGTTTTAAAATAACGCAGGTAATTGGGCATGGTGAATATTTTACAGACTTAAGTCATTAGGCGTTCCACATGCGCGTGTTTCTTTTAACACATTCTATTTATGACAACCTGGAATTTTCTTTCGTAGCTAGCCAGACTTAACTTGTAACCGGTGATGGATTTAAAACATTGTGCGTTTTGATATGTGAAAAGAAAATCCAAGAATATATATCTTATTTTCTGACTGACGGACAAATACTATCGCACCCTACATGGCAAATGTGCTATAAATAACAGACTTTAATAGGACCGAGGTGTTTTAAAAATGTTGATACACATTTGTGTTTTGAGTGGGATACTATTGTAAAAAGCACCGCTGTTATTATAAAACACTTAAAAATTAATGCTAAACGCCCAAAGCACGCCTGTATTTTGAAATTCCGCTGGATACAAGAGAAGACAAACTGAAGAAATGCGGTGTCCGAAGATATCTGTATTGTTTAAAAATGGGTCCGTCAAACCAACTTTCTTGATAATCAACCGTGAGACAAGTAACTAGTTAAATAACAACAATGGAAATATCATCTTTTGATTTCACGGGTTTTTTTAAAAGTAAATAAAAAGCTTTGATACTGACCAAGTGTGCAAGCATTTGTACGCACTCGCATTATAACGTCGAGCCAGAATTCTATCAGGAATTAACTACTTTTTATTATTAAAATGCGCGTAATTAGAAAACTAAACCTGCGTACAGAGAGTTGACGCAATGGATCATAAAAAAAGTCGGTTATTCAGAAGAGTCGAGACGATGTCAAGAAGAAAACAGAAAAGGGAAGGAAAAGAATTAGATGATGAAACCATACGGCACTTTAAGTGTTGAGGAAACAGTAGAAAAAGGGATGGCGAGGAAGACGAATGAATGATAAAAGGAACACTGTAACGTTGAAGGCTGAGTCGTCCAAAGCCGGAATGTGGAAGAGGCATGCAGCTCTCACAGCGACAGATATCAAGATTAAAGGACAAAGACAGGAAGGCAGACAGAACATAAAAGTGACAATTGCCAAGGAGTTGAGACCACCACAAAATTGTTCTTCATCAAGACATTCAAGTTTAAATGAAAGCGACGAAGCAACAAAACCAAGGAGGAGAGTTTTTGTACCAATTAAACTTTAAATTCGAGTGAGAGCAACAAATGAAAAAACTGACAAGAATGAAGCATTTTGTACAACTGAAACTTTAACATACGGACACCGCAGGAAACATTTAGAATACCTTTGCCAAACGAGGAAATGAAAGACTTTTACAGCAACAACTCCATGCATCATACCTTCATTATTTAAGCATATACTTACAATTATATTAACATTGAAAAAGTGATATTCACTTTCGAAGAAAACACTGTTGCAATTAGTGAGGGTATTAATTCTTATGTAGCTTTAATAAATGTTAGAAAAGAGAGACGATTTAGGACTAAAGTAATTTACGTCATGTGTTGAAATTACTGCATTAAATTAAGTATCTCGGAAAGTAAGAAATATCTCAGATATTAGTCATGTTCTATATGTCAGGTAGAGTTACTAACCGCCCCTATATGTCAGGCAATGTTACCAGCGCCCCTATATGTCAGACAGAGTTACTCAGCGCCCCTATATGTCAGACAGAGTTACTCAGCGCCCCTATATGTCAGGTAGAGTTACTCACCGCCCCTATATGTCAGGCAATGTTACCAGCGCCCCTATATGTCAGGCAATGTTACCAGCGCCCCTATATGTCAGGCA
>JAOBYG010099542.1:0-11251 GCA_025403545.1 Epizoanthus stellaris
TCTCTGCTCGTGGCCTGTCAACACAGAGCAACAAAGTTGTTTGTGTCATCTATAAGAATGTGCAATAGCAATGGATTTCTACCTATGAATAATATTGAGTCTCTGCTTGTGGCCTGTCAACACAGAGCAACAAAGTTGTTTGTGTCATCTATAAGAATGTGCAATAGCAATGGATTCCTACCCATGAATAATATTGAGTCTCTGCTCGTGGCCTGTCAACACAGAGCAACAAAGTTGTTTGTGTCATCTATAAGAATGTGCAATAGCAATGGATTCCTACTTATGAATAATAATGCAATTTCTTTCTCCAACATCTAGCATTTGTATATTATTAATTTTGGTTTTGTATTTAATTAAATCAGAACTATTAAAGAATGTCATATTACTTTCTTTTACCATTTGTCAATTCCTTTAATCTCTTTACTGTCACGCGGCAGTTTGAGATTGTTGTACTTCTTGGGGAACTGGATGGCAGCAAGAGGTACGACCAGAGGTTCAGCCAAGGTGTTTGTTTATTCCAAGGAGTTGACTTACAAGATCTCACAAGGAACAGTTTGATAGCTCAAAAGCAAGTGAGTCCTACAGATTTCGGGCCGCTCTTTATTTGCTAGGTCAAGCCAAACAACAGCCCGAAACTGGTAGTGTGCAGGCTATGGTCGTGGTGTGCGTTAGACCTGGGGCTGAATTCCACACCTCTGGCCAGTTCTCGGAATAGCTAGATTTTAATGTTTTTCTCTCAAAATGATGCTTCCGGTATATTCCTTATACTAAGTATCTTTGACATGACGAAGCTAGATAAAGATCGATCAGATATTTCTTATAGAAATTCTACCAAGAAAGTTCAATAACAAAAGATCCTTCCCGAGCATATTTGTTGTAAATATTTTACACTAATCCTGTGCACAAGACTTGACCACGCAACCTTCTAACCTAGTTTAAGACATTTCTTACATTAAAGAAAGATATTTCAATATAATTTCTTAAGTGAAGTGTAGTGTTGAACAATAGGATTACCCAGCTACTCACAGTATATAAATAGTATTGCAAGACTGGTTAGAGAATGAAGACTCTTATTTCAATAGCTCCAACCATTTAACGTGAGAAACTATATTTAAACTCGTTGCATTATGTTGTATGAAAGTGATGGCTTTGCCTTTTTCTTCTTAATGTAATTGTCACATATGAGTTGTGCTGTACATCACTGGTCAAATCTTCTAATAAGACTACCACATAGTACACCAGAAGAATGAGTCTGTTTGGTTTAGATACAGTGCACTGCACTTTTTGGGAATGAACTAATTTGTATTACACACTATCATTCCGTCTAGTGTACAAACTGTTGTACCATAAACTGGTCTAATGACTTTGTGCATGCAACTTACTGATCCTAGAATAGATCCTGTATTGCATGGGTGTTATACTGGTAATCATATTATTGCGTTTTTGGATAATAATCATTGAGATAACAAGCATTATATAAAGCAAAAACTAATGATAATAGGTGAGTGTTATGAAATTGACAACTTCTTGTCTTGATGTTGTCACAATGTAGCAGAACTTGTTTATTCCAATACTTGTTATGTTCCAATACTTTAAGTACTCCAAGAACGACTTGTGACACTGGACATTTCAGGTCTTGAATTCCATACTGGTTGCAATAGTCTCAAATTACAATTTCTCGTTTCAATTGTTTATCCTTTGCCTCTAGGATTTCTTTGTTTATTACATTGAAGTTTATGCTGCATTCTTTGTCTCGCAGCCCCTCTTCTACATGTTTTCACAGTTCTTCACGTTGCATTCTTAGTACCAGTCGGAATTGTCAAGACATTCGTGCCGATGTTGAGGACAGACACCACTTGACGTGACCTCTATTCACATCTAGCTCGGTTGGTTCTGGTAGATTAACTACTTGTATATATAAAGATATTTTCTCCTTCGTTTCCTGGACTCGACTCGTGGAATGTGATAGTATCTGTTGAATTAAAAGTAATAAAACTTGCTAAATTTTGTAGCCAAAGTCCAAAGAGAAATTGAATTTTAATCTACCTATCTTTGCTGCCATTTCATTTCCAATGACAACAAATGGGCATCAAAGTCCTAGGCAGAACGAAGGTACCACTCCCTTTCAACGCTTTGTAAATGATATGAATTCGTTTAGACAGCCACGCTCTGGTATTGCTGCTTCTCCAAATAAACTTAGAGGCTTTGTCATCTCTATGCTCTCTGTAGATCAAACAGTTTGTAGCCTTCCTCATCGTAGAACAGAAAAAACAGAAGACGCCATCACGAAATTCAAAGAAAACTTATAAAGAAAAGATGATTAAACCTAAAATATCATATGCAAAGTGGAGAACTGTTGCAGTAAAATGCTAATTGCAAGGTTTAAGCCACAGATGGGCAGCGCTAAATGAAGGTTTCAAAAGATTGCAGCAACACTGACTGTCAAACTAAAATCTGTGGAAGACTTGCCTTTCAGCCCATGTTACCACTTAGATTTCTTGTTATCTAAAATTTCACAATGTTTTAATTTTCTTAAATAGCAGACAATATTTGTTGATTTTGAATGTGACACTTAATCGATCAGCAATGGCAATGGAACTGAAGAAGTTAATACAGCTTTCAGCTTATAGCTGCTTAGCAATGGATGCAGTCATCTTTGCATTGAAAATTACTGACCAGTGTATATACAAGTGTACGTTACAGCTCCATGAATAATTGCATACATGACTGACAGGACCGATTTTATTTTCTAGCCAGTTGTCAGATCTGGTTTAATGAGCCAGGGGCAGTACTTGCAAACAACATAACATAGAAAACTCAATATTACGTGGCAAAAGAGAAACTTTCTGGAGATAGTATGCATAACCATACACCTCACCATAATGCATGTTAACAGCTGATTGGGCAAGACTATGCCTGCAGCCGAGGATTTCCAGTCCTGTTTCATCAAGGTTTTTCTTTGTCTTGCCGGTGTTTCCACCTGCTTACCAGTTGGTATACCACTATACTTGAAGCTATTGCTATTTAACTAAGTGAAAAGTAGGAAGAGCCATAGCAGGATTTGAACTATTGCCCCGAATGAGCTGAGATGCCCAAGCTAAGTGCTTTTGCTTGCTGAGGATGATGTCAATAGTGCTCGATGTTGTTGCAGAGCAGTAAGAGATAAAAAAACTTATTTAGGTTTTACCCTCATATTTAAATAATTGTTTTCTGTAACGAGCCTACATGTATGTAGCAGTCTTAAATTGGATGCCTGAGACAACGTGGTGTTTGGATATAAAAAGTTGTTTTGATAAACATTACATCAGCTAAACTCGGCCTATTACAACAATATGATAATGTTGTCAAACCAAATTGGTGAGAAATCTAAGTAACAAGAGAAAAGTAATGATAACTACCACTGGCAAGTCTATGGATACCATAAATGAATTTTGCAGAATTGACTGTGTGTCATTATTGGTGTGGTCAGAACATGTCGAAAATAATCAGTCTTACGTTCTCTACAAAAGATAAAATAAATATTAATGCCATTAATATAGCAAGAAATGTTGAGGATTTTGCAATTTGCTGTGGCTCTCTACCAGTTACCATGCAGAAAAAATGTCCACAAAACCTCGAAATTGTTACAAAGCTGAAATAAAACTCCCATAAAAATGTCATGCTCTTCAGAGAACATAAGCAAACCACTCTGCTTTTGGATCCATTATACACTTCTTGTATGTGTGCATCAACTTTTGTGTTTGCAACAAAAGCCTCAGCATAGTAACATTCCTGCTGCTGTCTGTTGATTATAAAACAAATTGTCAGCTCCAAACTCTCAATTTCCAAGTTTAGAAACGATTGTGTGGACAGAGACCTTTGAGTGTGGTTGTCACCTTTAACTTCCACAGAAGGTTAATCCTTGTAATCTATTGTCAAAACTGTGCCAATTCACAAGAAACAATCTGGCATCTAGAAAACAATAGCGTTACAATTGAAAGAAATTAATTATTGTATATCATGTCATGCACGTACATGTCACTGCATATTACACTTGAAAGCCACATGAACAACCTGCCTGCAGACTTGAAGTGATATAACGTCATGTTCCCATCAACATGCGCCAAAATGAGGGAGACTGAACATGTTGGGCATGCCGTCCAGTCTTTATGCTGAAGTAATTCAATTTCGAAACTGCAAAATTTCCACTCCTTAAAAGCTCTGCCAAAGGTGGATATATTGATACTCCCAATCTAAAACAGCATTTATAAATGTATTTGTGTATGTAATTCTTGTGTGTCTGTGTGTATTTATATACATGTATAAGACTTCTTACATCTGTACTTTAATCATCAAATGTTTCGCCTATTTGGGCTTCATCAGTGATGTTAATACAATGGATAAAATGATTGGAACAAGGCTAGCTAAAAATGTACAAGGTTTTAAAGAGGCTATTGTAATTGTAGTAACTAAATATGAATATAAATGCTAACTATCTATCTCTGGAAACTTACAGTGCTAAAATAATGATTAAAAATAAATTACATTGATGGCGACAGAAGGCCTTATTTATTATATACAATCCTGTTCCTAGAATGAATTCACATCTTTTTGTTATTGTTGGCGATTTGTTCGATGACAATAAATTCAAAATCAAGCAAACTGTGTTGCTCTTTGTTGTAGCGAGTTGCCACTTCACATGTTCTCCTGTTGTTTCTCATTGAAGACTTATGGTTACATAATCTGACCTTGAATGGCCTGCAAATGGATGCTACACATTGTAATGATCACTTCTTGCAAGTGACAAGATAGATGACATTCTTTGAGTTACAATTAACATTTTGCTTGATGTCATAGCTCTTGCCCGTTTTGCTGGTAGTAAAAGTTCTAGTTTCCTTAAGACAATGTTGGCAAAGATCGCATCTACTGCCTTTGCAGGAAAAACAACCATACTGGGTGGTATTGTTAATGCTCTTTCCTCTGATATTTCCTGGCCGCATAAAAAGAAGGAATTATAGAACCAGCAGGAAATAATTTAGCTAAAACCAACAAAGTGTGAAGCAAGTGCACATTATTTCTAATGATCTTTTCGACTTCAGGCAAGCATGGATTTCTGTAGAGCAATGCTTTGGTTGCCGTCAATTAAGCCAACATTTAATGGGCTCACTATTGTTTTGTTGATGATTGGGTATACTGTATTAAACCCAGATTAAACATAAACCTTCTCGAATATGATCACACTTATCAGTTAAAAGGGCCAGTAAAGGAAGCTGAGCAAGGGGGGATCTAGGATTTACAGAATCTGGGAGGGTAACAAAGTGAGAAATACTAGGAGAACCATAAAAGTACGCCTGAGTTCGTAGAGGGGAGGGAGGTTGATGGGCCTATTCTCACAACAATTTTAACATTTTGACGTTCCTGGAGACAATATTTCTTGCAGTTTGGGGACTAGATATTTTGCATCTGTGTCGTTTTCCCTGGAGTTGCACCTCATCAAGGAAGTTCACGGGCACCCAGTGCACCTACCCTAGATCTGCCACTGCTGACATTGCCTGTTTTAAGGTGGCTCGTACCTGTTTTCCATTTTTCTGTGTCATTAAATTTAGCAAAGGGTTTCACTCGTGTATCCTGACAGTTTGTTAACAGTTGATTGTTAGTATTGGTAGAATAACGCTTCAACGTATCAACAGTTGCATTCATATTATGCAGGGCCACAAATGCACCCAGTTTTTAACATTCAAGTGTATTTTACACAAAAATGAGGCGGTGAACCCCATTTTATATTGTTTTATTATTATTGGCAAGTGAAGGAGACACCTTGCCTTTTCAGAAATTTAAGGTAGCTCCAAACTTTGGTGACAAAATGTTTTAAAAACTTCTCAAAAGTTTATCCTTCGTATGCCAATAATAATAAAACAAAAAATGGGGTTCACTGACTCATTTGTGTGTAAAATACACTTGAATGTTAAAAACAGGGTACATTTGAGGCCCCCTAGGGTTACAATATGAATGCAACTGGTGATACGTCGGTGCATTATTCTACCAACACCAACAATTGACTGTTAGTAAACTCTAAGGATACACAAGTAAACCATTTGTTAAATTGAATGACAGAGAAAAAATGGAAAACAGGTCCGAGCCACCTTAAAGTGCTAGTTTTCAGTCGTTCTCAAGTGTCAATAAAAACAATCCATTCTATAAAGTCAAATGTTCATCTCGTTTTCATTGGATAAACCAAGTTTTGCACACCAAACGCAACGCGCACGTTAACTTATCGACAAAGATCTGGGTTTCTGCTGATCTTTCTTCTGATCGACATTGCTTGAGTATTATAAAAATACAAAGATGTACATAAGTAAGGCAAATTCGAAATTAAAACGAACTGAAACAAAACAATACTTCAGTATCGAAGCATTTTTCTGTACAGACAAATGTATGTTCCCGCAAAAATTGTTTTCAAAACTTTTCAGGGGTGGGTTGGGAGCCACAAAATGGGGACGTTCAATTGACGGGAAATCCATATTTTTGGCTTGGCCTAACTCTACTTAGGTCAACTGCTGAGAACAATTTCCATAGTTTTTGATCACTTCAATACTACTGCCTGCCTGTGTTGGGAGATGTGACCTCACAGTGAAATTCTAACAATTCGATAAAACAGTTATTCACTCAATAAGCGCCAGTGAAGTATGATATAACAAAATACTCACAATAAACTGTTCTTTTTCAGATGACCATGCAGCCGATCACGTTCCAGAAGTGGAACAAATTATTGCTGCCACAGGAGCGATTTTAATGCACCTTTCCCCTTGCAGTCCAGAGTGTAATCCCATAGAAGGAGTGCATTCTATTGTCAAGAATTGGCTCCGGGCAAATGAAACAATGTGGTTAATTACCCTGACCCAGAAGACATGGTTTTTGGCGCATTTCTTCAACTCCTGAGATTTCATAATTTTCTTCCAGGGCCCTGGAAATTCCCTGAAAAGCGTTTTTTTTCTCATCTACTCCTCCAAAACTCCTGGCATTTTGTAAAGAACATGTTTGAAGAGAACAGACCAGGGCTTCCACAAGCTGTTACTAGTGTTTTGGTAAATTAGTCATTGATTTGGATGCAGTTTTAGTAAAATTTACGTCTGAACTTCACAACTCAGTGATTTTGTAGTTGAAAAGGTTTATAGTGCAGGAATTTTTACCACTAGTGCCGTAAAATAATAGTCGACAGACTCCTGGAAAAACACATCTTCTACCCTGGAAAACTCCTGGAATTTCGTTGTCTCGAACCAGTGCGAACCCTGGTTCAAGGCAGCTGAGTAACAAAATGCAAGTCTAATCAGTTATCTGCCATATATGGGTGCAGCACAACTGGCCCTTTTCCCTACCTCCTGCAGTCTATACATATGGGCAGAACAGTTTTGATTTTCTTGCACAACTCGGCATCAGTATTGGGCCTTCAACCCCACAATGGGCACAGTGATCCTTGTGCTTGATTCTCTGCATATAAACCTCGCATTGTTGAATTCCTTAAACTGCATTAAGATATCTGACAGAGTCAAATTCATCTGTAAGTTGTATGACTCATTTCCAACTGTTGTCGATGCTGTTACGACGTCAGCTTGAATAATTTGTCAGGATTGATCTGAGGTTATTTTCAGGAGACATAATAATAACAACAACAACAACAACAACAACAACAATAATAATAATAATATTAATAATAATAATAATAATAATAATAATGACTGCGGCAGCGACGACGACAAGAGAATCTTCCTTTTCTTTTTTACTTCATCGTCAATTCTCTTTATTATTTATTTATTTTTATTTCTGTTTGAGATCACGTTGTTACAGGAGTGTATTTACATACAATACAACCTGAACTGTTATTTCACATTTGCTAGGTGAAGTGATAGTATAACGCTAAATAAAGAAGTAGAAGCAAAGGGGAAAAATAGATAAATAAGTAAAATTTAAAAAAAAGATTTTCAAATGTTACATATTTTTGTTTTTAATTTGGCGATGCTAAGTAAAACCCGTGATATTCTTGGGTTTTAATTATTGCAAATCTGATTCCATTTTCTTTTGAAAGTTTCTATATTGTGATTTTTAACAGCTATAAGCTTTTCTATGTCATATCTGCTGTCTACATGTTTCAGGAATCCTCCAAAGCTGATCTTGCATGTAGAATGAGAATAAGTGATATTTGCTATAATTAAGAGGTGAATAATTAAACAAATGTTTTTATCCGCTCCTAAAATACCATAAAGAATTTTGACAGCTAACAGATAAACAGCCTGATTGGTTTTTTCTTTCCACCAAATTTTGGACATTTTCCAGAAACTGCACAGCATATCTGGGAAGGGTGATTGGTGCATGTGGTACACGTTTCTTAAGATCTGCTAACTGTACCAGGCAGAATGGGCAAAAATAAACACCATTTGGACCTGTGTACTGTAATACAGCCAGCAAGTACCCCCAGTCCCCTCCATGAACTGCTTCACAACATTTGAAACTACCAGTAGAGCTAGCACTGTCTACAGCGGAACTAAAATTCTCACATTTAAGACAATTCTTGCAGTAAATGCTGAATGTTTTATTACTGTAATTTACTTTAAATTATTCTGTAGGCACATTGGTCTTGGAAAGCAATGATTTGTGGCCATAAACCCCCGAATATTTCGTCGTTTTCTGTGAGCAGCAAGGCATTTCTTCGATCTGCCATTACAATGATTGCTATCAGAAGTGACTGCTTTGGAAGGCCATGGGCACGAGCTTGTCTCGACCAGGCAAATTCAGTGTGGCTATCTTCGTTTTAAGTCCCTCTAGTTGTTGAAACCCTGCAAGTAAGCAAGAATATCAGTATACATGGATACCCATATTTGTATTGATGTATGTGGATTTTGAGGGGCACTCATTTTCCCAGCACAGTTAGGAGGGGGGTGGGGTGGGGTACTGAAAATGTATTTCCAAATCAATCGCTCAAAAATGGGAGTATCAAAACAATATATATATATATATACACGAAGGGTTAACTACACAATTTACAAAATAAGTAATCAGCAAAAACAGTATAATAATAAACTTGGAATGCAGGAAAAGTCATTAGACTGAGGATTCAGATTTTCAAATTTTCCCAGAGAAGCAAGCCACCAGACCCCCCTACAACTTTTTGCATCTACTTAAATCTCATAGGTTGTGGGGGCACTTGAAACTTGTTGAACTGGGGGTGGGGGGAGGCTGCATAAAAATTTGAATTAAAAATATAGAATCCACATACCCCCCACTCGATAAATTATGAATGCTCCCTAAGTCAGTGTAAATTCATTATAGTGGTTGGATATGTATTTTCAAATATATATTTTTTATGTGTTTATACTTTGTTATAGACACTCGAGGTGTAGGAAGAATATGAGAAAAAGGTATTTGCACAACGCTGTGTGTTTTCTGGAGTTGTTCTGGTGTCCAATTGTTTAGAACAAAGTATATACACAAATTGCAGCCAGTCAGAACAGGTGCAAATTATAAGTTAGTTAAAAATTACATTAAAGTATGGTTTTGAGGATACTCACAGTTTCAATCATTGAAACTGTGAGTATCCGAATGCATTCTCGGCTATCCTTCTTTCCATCAAAGATTGCAATCAGTTTTGCTGTTTTTAACACTGTCACCATCAGCTGATCCTTTTTTGCCGCAGATTAGAAGTTTGAGGCAATTATTTTGAAAGTTCTGATGACAACAAATTTCACCGCTGAGACTCGGCTGCTTTAAAGTTTTGGTAACTACTTCTTGAAGGTTAAGAATTCTAATATATATGTACATAGTTATGTATATATGTACATAGTTATGCATCTTGTATATTATATTTTTAGCTTTAGGTTTTCTGGATGAAGAGCCAAACTCGTGTTTGGAAAGCCAGAATGTTATTATTATTATTATTATTATTATTATTATTATTATTATTATTATTATGTATGTATGTATGTATGTATGTGTGTATGTAGGGTTGTGTATATAAGGTAAAATTCTAAAAGTTAAAGGATGTTGAACAAGTTAATTATCATAATTACGTTCTTATCAAATGTGAGCTCTGAGGATGATGTGCAGGATGTCCAATAATGGAGTCAGAAATGTGTCAAAATGCACCATTTGTCTTCAGTTCAAACATTCTTGGGGAGACTTTACATTGTTCATACATACATACTGAGACGTTTGTGTAAAGAGCAGACAATCTTACCTTTGTTTTTGTCGCCTAATATGCCGGTGTAGGTTGGTATTCGACAAGTATCGTCTATAACATCGCCGGCATACATATGTGAGCTCTGAATAAAGAATATAATAATAGCTTACAAACTTAAAAAAATTAACTTAAATATTAGCAAGAAAAACCCAAGACAACAATGGCATTGACATTAGGCCAAATAATATGTTTAGGTTCCACATTTTGCAAAAAGGAAGGAAGCGGCCCATTTTTTTTGTAAATTATATCTTTTTTCTTTTTTCTTCGAAAGGAACGGTCATTGTTGAAGAAAAATGTTCCTGGACGAGCCATTAATCATTTTGTTATCGTTTTAGAATTATTACTCAATGAACTGATAACTAATAGAACCAGAAGCCAGTATCAAATGACACATCACGTAACATTTTATCTAATGGCCTGAATTTGAGTATCACATCGATCGGGTTTTTTATTGCAACTGAAGCAAACACGAGTTAACTTCATTCTATAAAGCTTGTATTTGGTTCTTTATGTGAGGAGGAGGCAGCCTCCAAAAAGGAAGCGGGCAGGGACGCTAAACATACCGTATTTACTTGAATAAGTGCTGCTCTCGAATAAGCGCCGCACATGAGAGCAAAAATACTAATAAGCTCCTCCCTCGAATAAGCGCTGCACCCCTCAACAACAGCGCGGCGCTTATTCCAAGCACCCTCTAGAGCTTCAAGTTTCTAATAAGCCCCCTCTCTCTATTAAGACCCCCCCAAAAAAAATAGACGACTTATAGGACGGGTTAGAAGCATATTATATTCTTGATCTCACCATTTCCAACTTCATATGAGGCAGTTTCAATACTTTCGAGTAATATTTTCTGTTTTGAGTACATATAATCATTCTTGGCTTGGGCCTCCATTTGTTTCAGTTTTGAGATTGTTTATGACCTACGTACATGCAAACTGTATCGCTATTTCAGAAAAAAAAAATGTCTCCGTCTTTAGCTGTCAGTGAATTTTGAACAAGCCCCCCCCCCCCTCCTCTATTTAGTTCCCCCTCTAGAAGTCCTGA
>JAOBYG010099653.1:0-11248 GCA_025403545.1 Epizoanthus stellaris
AGGATAGAGGAAGATAAACTGACCAGGCCGTGAGTTAACTTAAAGAAGAAGATCATATCCAGATATTCGTGCCAGTAACAGATTAAGACCATTACTCGCATTAGATGTTCAGCCAGAAATTACCTTAGACCCACCACCCCCCAGACCTCCTCCCTCGTCCCGGATCAGTGGATAGCATGAGCTACATTTTCGAAGTCTGCTTAGATATAATAATAAATATATATAAGAGAAAGCCTCGGTCATCAAAAGTGTTTCAGTGGAGGTCTTCTATAGCTTTCTATGTGCCCGTAATTTCAGTGTATGTTCCCCCTCTGGTTTTCCACACCCCGCCGCCCTCCCTGAAAATTATTGCACTGCACAGTTCCTAGCTAAAACATAATTATTGATTTATTCAAGAGAAAGGATCCGCAGTTGTGACGAGTTTCTTGTCAGTGCTGCGTGACCTATTCCACGTTCCCATGACCCCATACAGAACATATCGACAGGTCAATGATGCATGTACATGCAGGCAATATCGAGTTGTTGATCCCGTTTGGGATCAGATTGAGAGCTTTCTCGCACGGCACTTTGACTGGTTTTCTATAGGTTTTAGCTATTCATAGATTCATAGTCGCGACTGAATATGTCGAATATGAATGTGGGAATTTGACTGACTTTGATTGATCCACTGCTCGTCAAAGCAAGGTGTCTGTTTTAATCTCCTTTTAAAAAACAGTTATAAACTACAAGACAAGTTTTTTATAGTACATGATGTCATTCACTTATGTAGCCGGGGAGCACAACAAACATGATTTAAGCGCGTGCTCTTTGCCAAAGAAGCTGCTAAATTGTATTAATGACTAATAAACTGAGCGCCGATAAGCACAATCTGACACTATGATTATGAAGTAGTATATAGTATATATTATACAATTGCATACTTTGTTCCGACTTTCTATTTAAAGTTATGCTTAAGAGTTTTTTAACTGATCTTTCTCGATCATTTGGTATATATTAAAACAAACTAGTTCCGCAGTTATAAGTGTCTGTGGTTTCATCGGTGGTACAGTATCGGCTACACAATGCACAACAAGTTGTTTGCGGGTGTACTGAATATTAAAGATTTCGATTAATCATTAATATTCCGTGGTTTTGGCGCCATCTCTCAGGGGACTGATCGTGTTTTGTTTCGAAGTTAATCATCAACGAATCCGCCAATGAGAAGGCGTGAATCCGGGATTTGCCCGGGCACGTTCCCTCGCATTCGCGTGGCTAGTTTCGGCTGAGCTGTGCAAAACAGCAACACAGTAAAGGAAAATGATTGTTAGCAGTAGTTTTCAACGTTTAATGTTTGTAAACTGTCTAGAAATGATTTTTGGGTTCTACTGTGTTTGTTTCCGTTGTTAAATGTACACGCTTTGAGTGTAATCGGGTTAATTGCTTGTTCGAAATCGGGCCAATAGCCGGGAGTGTTGTATTTGGCGCGATAAACCTCGTTGGAGCATCTGATATCATTATCAAGACCTATCAAGGCACGTTGAGGATGTTCTGTGTACTGGTAAGTAAAAACACTGCGATCTCTGTCTGATGTGAAATTCATAAATAGCTGTGAAGACTGTTTACCATGAATTATTCTCGGTTAAGATATAATTCGGCTTTGTGTTGGTTAGGCCCGCTTAGGGACTTTCCCGTTTATATTTTAAAAATAGCTTGAGCCTTGACGTCGGAAAACGTACTTGATCGAGCGTCGTCCCTCGTATGTTATTCAGATGTTTGGATAGAAAATGCCAACTAGCTTTAAGATTTATACAGAATATAATGTTGAGTTACGTTCTTGTAAATTGTTTTCTAATTTCAGCAGGGAGTCTATTGTTTCTGTGTTCACTGACTGAGCTAACAGCTTGAAACAGACTGACTAACAATTTATATAGTGATGCGGTTCACTAGACTACAGCGACAAGACAAGTTTCCCTTTGCTAATAGGGTAATTACAAAATCATAGTGAACTCAATACTGTGGCGACCTGTGATCAGTAAAGGATTTTACCTATCAAAACTAAACGCTATAATCTTTGTTAATATAATAAGGAAATAAACATATATATATATATATATAACGTCGCTACTAGAGCAAGCTTGGAGCATGTTGTGCCACAAATCAGCAGAATCAGAATGCGGAGGCAATAAATTCCCCTATACACGACTTTTACTTTCGATTGCCCACGCAACAGCAAGGGAAATATACCTGTGCTAAATGATATTTAGTTTGGATAAACAGTTACCATTGGGCTACATAAACATGTTATAAGTACAGACAGGCCCCTCGTTTTCTAGCACTCTGGAGCACTCCAGCATGCAGTATGCCCGCCTCAACCGACTTTGTACCACCTTTTAGTAGTGCGGAGCTAGTCACTGTCGAGCAAAGCAAGTATACATCATTACATGGACTGATGTGTTGTGCTTTGGATCTTCCATGCATCGAAAACTGGACGTGAAGTTCATGGTTTTCCTGTTAACGATAACATTACTGTGTTTAAAGGTACTGTGTTAATCTTAGCTTGATGAAATCAAAATATGTTTTCCTGATCACAAAAAATAAATATACTCTATGGTCTTGTATGGAGTTTTTGAAAGTCCCCTCTATTAAAATTAGAAACTTTAGCTATATATATTTTTTTAAAACGAGATATTCTGTAGGTCTGTACCATAGTAAGTTTTATCAATGATTATACAATTCACACCTGGAAACAAGTGCAGTTGGTTTTTAAAATTTGTATTCTCTGTTTCCCATACACTTTTGAACAATCATGCAACTCATCATTCATGCAATGTTTGCAAGTAACACCAACACCGAATTGTTTTGTTACACAACAAATCTGTAAATCTAATTTTCAGTGAGATTCTCAGTTAAAAGTGAACCGGTGTTGGAAAAATATATGCTCCAAGTCAGTGTGTCATATATTATGGATGTGCGATTATGATGTAGACTTATAACTGAGTTATTTCTACAGAACGATGAGTTGATCAGTTACAGTCGATGAGGCTATATTAGTATATATAGAACTTACATAGAAGTGAATTTTGACTGCTGTTTATATTTATTCACTACGAGTTCAAATTTCAAGGAATATATTGTTTGGCTCTTATCAGAAGTTTCAGATAGTATTTTTAGTTTCCTTGTGACCTTACAAAAGGTCTACAAAACAACTTCCAATTCCCTTTTTATTCCCAGATGCTCCAAAATAGTTCGACACTGACCGATCGACCCACGTGTTTCTTGAAAGCGTCTCGTCTTCTTTCTTGATTTAGTGATGGCATGAGAAACGATTTCAATTGCACTGAACTCCGCCGCAAACCAGCAAATAGTGAATGCTTATTGCTCTTTTCAATATCATTTGTTCAGTATATCCTAAGATTGAAAGGCTGCACTGGACTCGATTTCTGTGGCAAAGTTCTAAACATGGCGAGCTGAGTTCTGATGGATCACTCAGTGAACGTTTGCCTTGAAGAACTACAACTGTCCACATTTATTTCGGTTTTGAAATCTTGTCTAAGTACTTACTACATATTTAATAGAAGTTGTAGTTTCAATTAAACTCGAAAAGACTGCAGAAAAAGAGCGTTAGTTCCATTTGGTTCTTGAATTGTTTGAGAGCGTATCACTTCAGTGCAATGGCCATTTACGAAATACGTTTGTCACTTCGCTGCTAACTTATTGTTTTCCCAACCTTGAAGAAGTCGAATTCAAGCTAGAAGCAGTAAGAAGCCTGGTACAGAATTGTACAAAAGTATACAGAAAGGAGATCCTGTCTTTCTGTATCGTTTGGCAAGGAACGAGTAAACATTTCGATGAGTTGTGCACCGCCATGCCGCATGTGATTGAAGTAGGGCCCATATCACACTTTCTGATCGATATAGATATACTTTGATTCATCACTGATACATGGGATATAAATGTTTTATTATAGCTCTTACAGTACAAGTATAACAGGTCTAATATGCTTTAATATTTTAGAGAAGAGCCAAAGATAGAACCAATAATTTAAAAGCAACTGACGGCATCAAATGACCTTAAAACCATTTCAGTTCTGTCTCACTGATCTATAAAAGTCTGTTAAGAAACATGAATTACCAACAATATTTTACCAAATCTAGAGATTGGTATATAGTGTATTACTGAAATCAAGAATTCCACTGAGTTCTAAAGTATATATTTATTTAAAACAATCAGGTAATGTTGTTTGCATGGCTATAAAGTAAGCATCACTGGAGAATTGCAATATATAGACTGTGAGTTTTAGGCTTTTGTGTGCAGCTTTTCCAATTGTCTATATTTGGCAGCAGTGCAGAATGAGAATCTGGGATCATGTCATTCTCCATCAAATCGAGAAAATACTGATCAGAATAGAGGCAGCAGTCTATGTAATGTTTTAATCTTGCAATACCAGTCACTAAATGATTAATGTCATTGTTAAAATAATGAAATCAGGAATTCTAGGTCTAGGAACCTGTGAGCAGATTGAGAAGGCTTCTTAAATTCCTTCGGAAGGGAGATAACAAATAAAGCCTAGTTCTGCCTGGAACTTGCTTTTTCAGTTTTCTTCAGTTTACAAATCATTGAAGCTCAGGAATGAAGTTGCACAATCGTACTGCAATAGTTATCAGAGTTCTGTGTGTTTGAAACCCTTCATTTGGGCATAGCAAGCTCATGTCTTTTAGCCGGCTAAGATATTTGCAATATTATACATGTTCATACAGGTGCTTTTACAGAACTGATATTTGTTCTTTGATCTTCACCAAAAATCGAATACCAAGCATTATCTTAATTATTCTTTTATAATATAATATTGCAGGTAACACATTAGGTTTACTTTAGAATATAATTCATTAGTTAATTTGACCAACTTTGCAACACACAAACGTATTTCATTTCGATCTGTGAGAGACAACAGCTATATTTTCTCCCTGTCTATTATAAATGTGATAGCAGCAGAGATGTCAAACACCAAGTTTGTTTATTAGTGTGTTTTGACCAAAAGGTAATACTCAAATGAGTTTGTGTACTGGCAAAATCTGGATGATTATGAACATAGTTCTGAAAGTCAATTTGGATTGAGTCATTCAAGTAGGAACTAGACATTTCAGCTATCTTGTATTCTGTACACTGAGATTTAGCACAAACATGCATCATATACCTAGTGTTTAGAACATCTGTGAGAAACAGAAGTTTCTGCAGATGGACTTGTTGAATTCTCTTTTGCTAAGTATCATTCTAACTATTGTACATTAAGTCAAGTCTGTACTTTTTCATATGTATATTAATTTGTAATTTAGCAAATCTATACTTGTCACATATATATACATACATAGCTTTTGCTCATCAACAAAAACTATACAGATTGATTCTATTAGTATTAGCAAGAATTTCAACTGATGACGATTCTGATTTTGAACCTGCCAACTAGGGGCAACTAGTAGACTGTAGTTTGGTACAATCATTTTTCTTTTCGGTTCAGAAGCTCAGTGTAAGAAGTATAGCCGTATAGTATAGGTACATTAAGTAGTTGTATCAATAGCGTTCAAACCATCAAAAGAGCAGGAAGAATCAGATATATCAATCATTAGGAGTTCGGAGGCAATACTTGTTGTTAAGCTGTGGACAGTTTGTTTATTTTTTCTTTCTGCATGCACAAGTTCACTTTTATTTTTTTATTTTTTCACATGAGTACCATAGGCATGGCTTGAGGACTCAGTGTTATATTTCTTGTTCATGCATCTCTCTATAAGTATAAGTATAAGAGATACTAAGTTTAGTCATTGTCCAAACTATATCAGTGACACTGTGGACAAGTTTATAATGTCATACCTTCTATTATTTCATCCACCACAGTAACTTACTCGCTTAGAAAATCGCCTCTACATACAGTTACAAATCCCTTATGTTTTTATAACAGAGGCAGAATCTAGCAACAATAATATAAACTTGAAGTAATGAAGTATATTGCAAATTTCAATTACTTATATTATACATTGGCTCATGTGAATCTGCCAGAAATTGTTCAGGCTGTTTGTTGTTCATATCCTATGAAGGACTGGCAACCGGTGACATGTTTGTTGGGTGATGGCCAAGTTGTCAACTTTCTTCTCCTGATCGTAGCGTTATAGTTGAATACTGTAAAACGAATTAAGTGTGAAAGTGCAGTCTCGCTTTCTGAACTGCTGGTGCAACAACATTTTCAGTTTGCTACAAATAAGTGCGTAGATTGAATTGCATTGTATTTGGTGCGCAAGAAAGGAAAAGATCATTAGTCGATTAGAGTGGTCATTGGTATAAATTATAGTATTAAAATTAAAGAATTTAGTTGATTTGTTGTGGCAAATGCATGGATGTGTTGCATTTTTCGGACTGCTATTTATTTGAATGCATTACCGTATGATAGCCTTGAATTACAGGGGTCCATTTATACTTTAATATATGGAATTTCTATTTTACTGACGCGACGAGAAAGAATTTAAAAATGTACTGTTATTTGACTCAGTCAAAATTTGAGTCCGCTTTTGTTGAACTGTGGCAAAGAGAATATACTTACTAGTCTCAGGTACAAAACAAATTATTTTAAGGCCATTGAATATATTTACTGAAAGACAAGCTAATAACTTTAACTGATGTTTTCAGACAACTGAAACACTTTTATGTAATAATTACTGATGGGTAACAATCTCGCGTCTACACACAATATGTCTGCATATACTGATGTATCCACTGGCTTCCAGTCAAGCAACGTATTATTTTTTATAATTTTATTGCTTACTTCAAAACATTACATGATTCTATATTAGAGAACTATTTAGAAGAATACAATCCATCAAAGGCACTACGAATTAACAACAGGAATAATCTGAAACAACCAACTGCCATGACTCTCGCTTATGGGGAGAGGGCTTTATATTATGCGACTCCCAAATTACGGAACAATCTGTCTCTTACATCGTTCAAATTAGATTTAAAAGTCATTTTAAGTCTATTGTTACTTCTCCAGTTGTTTAAGAACCTCAGTGATATAGATATAGTTTCAAATCAGTTTAATTTATGTTAGTAAAAAGCATATATATATGGAGACCAAAGTTGATGCGTTTTAATTATTAATATACGTGAATGTGCAAGTCACACCTTGACAAATACAGTCGGTTTGTCTTACTCTGCTTGCATGCACTTTTGAGTTCTATGATATTTGTAAATGATGGACCACTGTCTGTTCAGAACAAAGATATGTATTTTATTATTTTTTAGTTTGAGTATAAACACATTCATGGTATCTAGACCATAGTATAGTACTAGATATTTATTTGAACTAGCTGGTCTGATTATGGGCAAGACTTAAACTTACTGAGTAACTCCTATTTATAAATAAAATGTTTCCTTCAACCGATAAAGAAGTTGACCAGTCTGGTAAATACCACTATAATAAACTACAATTTGCCCAAATCATAAATGATATAATAGTAGTGTATATCAATCCAGATTTGGATAAAATCAGTCATCTGCAAAAGATGGTGCAGTTCATATGAAACTGAAACTGAAAGAAAGTGAAAGTGAAACTGCAATATTTTTGTTTAACTGTTTATTTAGTTCCATAAATATTTCTCTACACTACAAAAGTTCTAGACAACATTTACCGTACTTTATTTTCCTGCAAGAGATTTCGTGTATTTCTGAATATTACTTAGAGAAGTTTAAGGTTTGTTTGTCTCCCCTACACTAAACTGATAATCAGAGATAATTCTTACAGTTTTGCAAGCCTAGTCACAAATCTGACAAGCAATTATAGTTTTCTTGTCATTTTCGACATTTGCGTCTCTTACTAAGTCGATCTGAGTCTTTTAGGTTACCGATCTCATGGCATTGTGATGCGTTCTCAATGGAGTACGTGGCATATTTGGCGTGCTGCTCGTCTGGTCGTTGGCTAGTCATATTTTACTTTAATAACATATTGAGCTACTACATGTATGGCTCAGGAATGCACCATGTCTTGAAGAAGTCGTATTTTCAAAATATATTCAGAAAGACACATGGTTAAGAAAGTTTGGGTGACTTAAATTTAGTAGCATCATGTCGTTAAATATGCCTGTACAAACCAAGTGTACAGTGGTAGGCCTGGTGACATAAAGGCTTATTGTTCTTAATTTTTGAGGCAACTTCAGCCTAAATTGTTCTTAAGTTGTTTTTATTTTTAAGAACAATAAAACTATGAAATAAGCCCCCAAAGGATCCAAAACCTAACCATATAAATCATAACCGAAATTCGAACCATATCTACAGCACGTATATGTAATTGGCATTTATTTCACTCGATAGAGTCCAGTTTAGAGGGAAAACGATTGTGTTTTATTGCTTATTTAGTCGTGAATTTCAGTATTTCATTTGAAACATACAGATCGATTTTATGTTTCTAAACCTCAGCCTAAGCTTGTTCTCAAATTGTTCTTAAATTTTGGGCACTTTGAGCCTCATTGTTCTTCTAAAATTGTTCTTACAAAAAAAGTGCGTATTTGTTTCGAACGTGTTTGATTGTTTGTTCTGTCGATCTTTGGCAGCAGTTAAGTTGGTTATCAATGTTCCGTTCTACGAGACATCAGTTAGATTAAAATGCTGGTCTCGGACTATCAAAATCAGTAAAAGCAAAAGTCATTTTTCTTGTACAACTGATTGATCATCAGATCTAGAATTCAAACTGCACTTTAGGCAAGCCCGCAAGAAACCTTTCCAAATAAGTTGAATACCGCGAAGCATATATTTTACATTATAACATACATAGAATTCAATTTCAAACCACACTTTATTGAGGCAGGCTCGCAAAAAGCTTTTCCAAAGAAATGTCTATACCACGAAGCATATATGCGTCAGTATGTGACATTTGAATGTTGAGGAAACTAGCATTCTGTTCTCGCATATCATAAAAATATTGTTCGTTACTAAACCAGAAACTGAGATTACAGTGATAGTTCCTAGCTATAGCTGTTATAGTAAATGCCTTCACTCGCTTTAGAACTGACAATGAGCTCAGACAAGAGTAAACTAGCGACTGTTGCTGAAAGCGAACTGAAGCAAGAAATGAGAATGAGAGCAAACAATTCAAAATTGTGGTCACAAGTTTAATATGTATATAATTATATATATCGTGGAAGATTTTCGACAGGTCAGAAAGCGTTTGATGATTGTGTTGTCATAAACGATTTCTATGCATGTTTAAGGCATGGCTTGTCGACATTTGTATTTCAGTTTACAGTAGCAAAGGCTTTCTTCAATGCGATATTCACTACTAAGCAGAAACTTGAATTTCTATTAAAAGTAGAAAATTATGTTTCTGAATCAGGTTTCACAGTGAGACACATCCAATCACATATTTTAAATTTTTGACAAATTGTTGCAATGCAACTACTATAGCTTGTTTCGAATCCAAACCGATACCATTATCGTTGAAATTTACTGCAAACACAGCTACCAGGATGAGTGACCGCAATTAGGTATACTTCTATAGCAGTCGTCCATATTGAAAATCATAACTTTCTTCACTTGTAGTCCTTTTCGCGGTGTTGTTCTTTTGACCAGTTTCTCTTGGGGACAACATCTTTATTTGTACTCAAAAGAATAGTTATTAATACAAATAAGATAATTATAAACAGAGAAATTTACAAGTTTGAGTGCGTGTCACCTAAAATAACTAAAATGCTAATTTAGTTAGGTGGCTCTTCGAGCCTGCTGTTTGGAGACTGGAGCGTTCGTGTTTCACACTCATGCGAGCATGCACTGGACGATTGGGTTTTCGCGTTACTCTGACACTTCAGTCAGTCAGAGTTAAACTAGGTCACTCTTACTGAAAATCCCTACCAAGAAAACCGGTTTTGCCAGTTTTCTTCCTTACACTTGCATGCAAATAAATGGAATTTCTACACCATCTTTGCATGCCCGATATCAAACTGGAACCATACATCATTACATGTCAATTGCTGTAACGAAAGTGCATTCAGTGCCGTATCTGATAGCCAGGCTTAAATTTTGGACTAGGCAAAATCAACAAGCGGCAAAGGTGCAAAATATTTTGAAAATTCAGGTTCTCGGAAATGGCATTTCCTGCATTTTGAGGGCCCTTTCGACAAAGAATTGTGCAAACGAATCACTTCCTTTTCTTGAACGGCAAACTTTAGACCGACTACGCCACTGACAGCTAAACCAAATCCTTAATTCTCCAGGCCCCTGTTGTTGAGAGAGTGGATAGCGCTATCCAGCGGATAAATCCTTATCCAGCGGATAAGTGTTAACTATTTAGCTTATTTCATCCGGCACTGGATAATAATTTATCCACTGGATAGCGCTATCCACCCTTTGAACAACCAGGGCCAGGTTATATATTGTAGGGTGGAACAGACTGAAAGTTTGATAAACAACTCCTTAAAATATGCCAGTTATTCAGTCTCAGTGTTTATAATTGGGGTCACAATGAAAAAATTCGCTGACTTTGTAAATTCTTCACTGACGGGTTCACCTCTTGAACTAATCCGTCTTAAAGTTAAAGTTAAAGTTAAAGTTAAAGTTAAAGTTAAAGTTGAAATCAAAAGCGTAAATGGTTGCTGATCACGAAAATGTAGAATGCGCTTTGTGAAATTCTATAATCAGCTGAATAAGGTTTTTGTGGCCGAGGTAGCACTTCGGAGTATGTCCAGTCAGCACTTTCGCTTTCATGGCATATTTTATCTTGTAAACGTATCGTTTAATAAAACTCCTGTATTGATATGTTCGTCAAGAAAGATGTTCACTTTATAGAAGAAGACAGTAAATTTATGTTCAACAATTAACACGAAACAAGCACCATTTAAAAGCTTATTAAGTAATAAAATACTAAACCTTAACAAAAGGGGTTGTCTACAGTTTAAGAGAAATTTTCTCCGCAGGGTAAACTGCCAATTTCCTCTTTAACCACCATCTATTAAATTCTGTGCACGGTTTATGCAGATTCCATGAACTTGATCAACAATCGTCATGTCTCAGCTTGAGTGCTGTGTGTATACTATAGATTATACCAGTCCCTTTGTTATTTTCTGGTTTTCTTTTTTTGTGTGCCTTTTATTTGTAATTCTGTAATAGTCATCATGACATTTTTAAAAGTCTTCTCAATGTCGAAAGTGACAGAATCTGACTATACACAATCTGGGAATATTAACGGCTTATATCTGTATTTAGGGACCGGTCATTATTTATGGAGGGGGGAGGG
>JAOBYG010099763.1:0-11247 GCA_025403545.1 Epizoanthus stellaris
GAGTACAAATATGGCCGTGTTTATACTAGAAGACGGATAATCCGTCTGGACAAACTTGGGCAAGCATTCTTAGTTCGTCTGATAATTCGTCTGTGTATAAAGACCTATAAAGACGGGCAAACAGACGGATTATCTGTCCAGACGACTGACTATCCAGATAATTCGTCGTGAGCGACGAACTTAGCAGATAGTTCGTCTGGATGGATAATTCGTCTGTTTGCCCGTCTTTAAACACAGACATTCAAGCTGTCGTCTGATAATATGCTTGCCCACGTTTGTCCGGACGGATTATCCGTCTTCTAGTATAAAAACGACGAATGCAAATGCCTAGACCAAGCGGCGGGAGCGGAAACCGGTTCTTTTAGCTTTAGCCCGTTCGGCCTCATGCTTCGGTTCGTCGGCCTATCCGGGTTTTTTTTGCTTGAGCGCAAGGTGAGCGGGTCTATACATTTCTGGTACACAGAGTAGCTGAAATCACAAACCCACTAATATGGTACACCAATACATTTATCGTGTGGGTGGGGGACCAGGTAAACATAGCACTCTTTTCAAGATCATGAACTACAAACATTTCGTTTGGTATTAGCGCTAGCGTCGTAGCGTTGCGCACAAAACTTTAAATGTGTTTCTTGCACAAGTACTCGTATATTGTATATCGTTTAGTCTGCTATAGTGCTTGTTCTTCAAGAACGAGAACTCGACTCTTTTCTAAAAAAACATCGGCTAAGCTTAATATCTTATAAGTTGCCTGACTAACAGAGATCTGAATTCCGTAAGGCCGGTAATTCCGTAAAGTAAAACAAACTTAAAACATATACCAAATACAAAGCGAACGAAAATCTCGCAAACTTGGCATTTGATATTTCTAAGTTCAATTAGCCTAGCTTCTTCAAGTTTGCAGTTAACTGAAATATCTTGACACTTCATGTGGGCAAAGTCCTATTTTTAATCGGCTATTCAGTTGGGAATTAACGCCTTCGCAGCGTTTCGCAACTCAAGCGGAATATTTAAATTCTAAGGATGCGGCTCGTTAAATAATCTGACCAATCGCGTTGAAGAAGTACTGCTAATTTATGCCATAGCTCAGCTTATATCGGCAGTAAGTTTGTGTCCCGAAAACAATATGCATTCTACACGATGAAAGAAGACATCTTCCACCAAACTTTCGGTATAGAAATGGGTACACCTTACACGGTCACTGTAGCTAATGCTTTTTTGTACTTTCACGAGAAAGATATCATTGCAAAATACTCACAATACTTAGCTCTTTATAAGCGTTTCATTGAAGACATTTTCGCGGTATGGGTAGGCCCTAGCGACATTATACAGGAATTTATCTCGCAACTTAATTCCAAGGGCGAACGTATTAATCTAACTTATGATGTTTGTCAAACTAGTATTTCGTTCTTGGATTTACTTATTTACAAGGATCCTGTCCATAACAAACTTCAGTTTTCTACCTTTCAAAAACCTCTCAACAAGTATTTGTATATTCCGTTTGAGTCGTTTCACCCTGTTAGTAACGTAACAAGAAGGCATTTATCCATGCCGAGACCCAAACCTTAATACACAAGTATTGTATTTGTAACTGCATAAATGCTTATTTTAAATTACGGTTCTGCACCCAGCGGATATGAAGTCATTGTCCCCAAAAGAAATATCTTGTGGTTTAAATAAAATAACACTGTAATTTTGTAGTAATCTCTGATGAAGTCCCAGTAAGGACGAAACAGAAACTCTCCCACGTGCTGCTCGCTGGTCCCTATCAAAAAATTTAAAAAATTAAAAAATTAAAAAAATAATAATAATAATAAAAGTCATCATCATTATTGCGCATCTACAGATACAGCAAAATGCAGAAAATGTAAAAACTGTCTACTTGGAATATACCATTCACTCACCTTGCCAAAGTACAAAGCGAGATTATTTAGTTCATTCAAAGGAAAGGGAAAGAAAATGGTGGCGTTTTCAACCACATCCCTGATGTCACATACATTGTACACTGGGGATCACTGCACAACCTACTTGACTATCACCATGAATGTGGTCGAGCAGGCAGAAATGGGTTGGCAGCAGGTGTTGTAACGATATATTATGGGCAACAGACGAGCTTGTGTGAGCAAGATGTAACGGATCTGTTAATTTCAACAGGCTGCCAATGAGTGGCTGCCAATAAGCCATTTGACAAAACTATAGAGCCTTTGCAGCCATCTCACACCTGGTGCCAGAACTGCACTAGAACTTATAGTAGTGCCCATCACCTACTACTATCATCCACCACTATTTGAAACAAACGAAATTGTCGAGACCCCAGTACTGCAAACACTGAGTCGACCACTATCAGCTGCTGATAAAGATGACCTGCAAGAAGCACTTCATCCTACCCATGCTGAATGTCGGTGCACCTCCTAATTATGTTGAATAGCTAGTGACAGAGCTCATTGAAAGATCACACAGCATATTTACAGGGCCGTGATGGGGGGAGAGGAGGGGGCGGGGGGAAACTGTACTATCTAGTATTGCGCGGTCTTATTCCGTTCATATTGTGAAAAATAATTCAAATAAGGATAATACATTATGGCATGCTATTTTCTTATCACTCTGAGAATAATCTAAATTAAGATAAACTAAACAGACATCCGGAAATACATAATACAGTTGCTAATGTTAAGTTGACATTGATTAATTCTACTTTGTGCAGTAAGTTTAGTATACAGACTGGTGTGTACAACTAGCTTCAAATTTCCAATTATTATTATTATGTATTGAAGTTATAATTTAAGTACCGCCTTGGTGAAAAGCATGCCAGCTTTACCGAGTATAAAATACCGCCTTGGTGAAAAGCATGCCAGCTTTACGGAGTATAAAACAGAAAGAGAAACCTTGGCTTCAGTCTTGGTCAAAGGCTTGCCTGCCTAACGACACCTGGAAACGAACCAATAGACCACTTTCGATATATGCTTCACTTGTTATGTTTTGTATCTTTCAATAATTACTGAGCATTATTCCCCAGAGCCTCAACCTGAAACCTTTGTACATGACAAGTGAAGCACATATCGAAAGTTGTCTAGAGGGCTCCGAATATAACGTTGTAAGAAAGCAGCAAAACCAGAAGACAAATCGTGTCAAATGTTGTTACTATCAAGAAGCAGTAAATTATAGTGGCAATAATTCTGTTTCTCTAATATTGCTACAAACTTGCGACAGATTGAGACATTCTAGGAGAAATTCCCTTGTATCTTCAATTAGTTGTAATGGAATTTATAAAGCAGATAACCTTCCAATCAGTCTGATTGACAGTATATATTAATTATAAGAATATAAGTTACTTTACATGTTAAGAACATTTGTGCTTTCTAAGAATTAAGTCAAACAAAAGCAAATTTAGTTCAGTTACTGTCTATCTACAGATCCAGAGCCAGGAATTTCTCAAATTATTTCCGTGGGACTGGGGAAGTTCATTTTACTATTTTCATAAGTTCATTTCCTCTTTTTTACTGGAAAATAACGATTTTCAAAGTGTTAGGGGTTCGTTGTAATCCCCACCCCCCATTTCACGGGTACCCATTGACTGTCTGTCACAATTTATCCATCCAGCTATTCATTTGTTTATCTAACTAGCTGGTTGCCCGTCCATCTGTCTGTCTGTTCATTTTCAAAAATCCTAATTAAATTAGCTCAAGTGATGCGAGATACCGGCTGTATTTCTTAGATAGGATTTTCGTCTCAGGTGGTATTTAGCATCAGACAAACAAAACATTTGTGAGTCTGTTTTGTTCATCTATCAGATTAAAATTTCGTCTCGGTAAATACGAGATGCACAAAACAGTATAGAAATGGGGCTTTACAACGGCTCAAGCAAACTTTGTAACTGCTCGGACCTCTTGTCTTGGCAAGATGGCATGCAGGGGCCGTATTCAAGAAAGCATCTTAAGTCATACTAGCCTCTTAACATATAGCTTAGGAGAAAACTAGTATTGACGAAGACCTCCTATCTTGAGACTTGGGAGTTAAAGTTGATCACGTTTGTGAATAGAACTTAAGCCATATCTTAGGAAGGTCCCAAACAACTAAGATATATCTTAGGTAAAATTTCGTGAATACGGTCCCAGGAAACAATTGGCGAAAGAAATAAAGATTGACAAACAAGAAGCTTACACAGTTTGTTATAATTCTCGTTAGCAATGAACATTCATTTCTGATGGATCTCAAAACCGTTGCACTAAAAAAATGCTTCAAATAAAGAAAGGTTTGATAATATCAAGAAAGTATTCGACCAAAGTCTGGCGCATGAAGATGTGTGAGAGAGAGAGAGTAAAATCGGAACTCAGTAACCAAGTCAACCAAGCAATGCCTAAAATTGCTTTGTCTCTCTTTGATTCAGTAATAAGCTCATCATGAGAGACTGAGATACTAATATTTATTTGCATTTTCTTGCCTGCTTTGCAATTTAGAAAATATTCGATACTTTTGATTTTGAAGTTGTCTTCTCTGATTAAAGATACACTGCAATGCATGAGCGACACTCACCATTTTGTTCACTATAAACAATACATTTCACGCAAAACTTTGAAAACCAGTGTTGTTGTGCACATTCTCTCTCACAAGCAACTTCCCTGTTTCAGCGTTCAGTTTTTTTTGTCTCGTATTTACATAATCACATAAATTGTCAGACAAAAATTTTGTCTTTCAAGGTGAATATGCTCACTGAGTGAATTACTAGTTTAATGTATTTTTTCACATGAATGATGCTGCAGTAGCAAATGTAGGCGATGGATTACTATCTAAAGTGGGCTTACCAAATGCAGGTGACAGGTTGAGCCTGTGCCAGTGATCCGTGAGTTAGGGTTAGGAGCATGTGTACTAGTTCTCAGTCTCCGGCGTCTCTCCAGCATTTTTAATGTACCTCCATCTTTGTTGCATGTTGCATGAACAAAGTCAGTTGTAGTTTTCCTCTTCTTACTGGCACAGAGAGGTTTATTTTCCATCTTGCAAAGCGATACACACAATTCCAAATCCAATGACAAAGAGAAAAACAGAGAGCCTATTTCAACATCAGCAGAAGAGAATCAAAGAACTTACAGGTATCTTAGTAGAAAGAGTCAAACAGCAGAAGATAATAGTCCCAAGAAAAGAGCACTGCCACAAGCTATTGTCACGAAAGAATGCAAAGAAGTTGAGTCGTCATAAAAGCCAATGTTGCTGAGACTAAAGAAGTTAGAAATATTTAAACATTGGATTATATGAGCTCTGAAGAAATACGAGGTGTCAAACTTCAAAGAGCTGGAACTTGTGAGATACAAGACTTGAGTTGGGAGAGGAGAAAAATAACCAAAACAGCCTCGATTCACTCTAAAGCTAGCAAATCATTGACTAAAAAGTAAATGGGTGAACAACTTTGTAGTTCCCATTAAGAATATAATGTTAGGAATGAGTCAAACCTCTGCAACTTTCTAGTTCCCAGAGTTGCCCATCAAGATGCCTCGTCAAAGAACACCCCAGACGATAAAGTTGACTGCAAAGTAAATGAGTGAACAACTTTCTAGTTCCCATTGAGAATATAATGTTAGGAATTAGTCAAATGACAATTACCTAATTATACTTGCCAAATACTATATTTATGTGTGCAGATGTAGGGAGGTAAAACCAACTTTCTCAGGCATAGTTTCCCATACAACAAAATTTCTTGTAAACAATTGCCAGACCCAAAACATAAACCTATCGGTAGACTTGTACAAACACTGTAACTACTTCCCTTCTTGTAGCTATACTCTTTTTCTATATTGTAATTTTGCGGGAATAAAATAAAGGTGAACATTTTAAAAAAACCTATCTGGTTCCCAGAGTTGCCCATCAAGATGCCTCGTCAAGGAACATCCCAGACGATAAAGTTGACTGTGCAGTGAAAATTCCAACTACATCATCCTCTGGTACAACTGCACCATATGCATGTTCAAGCAATTCCTTGATTGTGCTACCGAGTTGCAGTAGCTCCAACTGTGAAGATGAAGAACCATTGTTTCCTATCCTTGTTAGTTAATACACGAGATGGAATATACATTCTCATACGTTCTCAATTTAATTCGTGAAAGATACAAAACATAACAAGTGAAGCATATATCGAAAGTGGTATATTGGTTATTTTCCAGGTGTTTTTAGGCAGGCAAGCCTTTGACCAAGAATGCAGCGGTATCAGTGACGTGGTATCGAAAATTAGGTTGTTTTCCATATAGATGTACCATCTCAAACAGTTTGCAATGGGCTTTTTGCGATCCAACACAAACTGTTTGCGATAATAGAAATACATTTTACGGTTTGTTTCCAATGTGTCACCGATAGCTCGCAAATAATGCATAAAAACTAAACATGTTTGTTACTGTTTGGGACGTGATTACTGGACAAATAGCACATGGAAACACTATCACAAACAGATGATTTGAAACCACGTGACGATTTCGACGAATCAGAGAAAAGTAGAGTAATCAAAATGTTGGAATGTAGGCATAGAAATGTGGGTGATTAAGATCACAATGCCATGGAAAACGTAGTTATGAAAATCAAGATGTTGTAAAAGAATACCCCCCGATCGATAACAGAAGTAGTAAAGATTTTTAAAATAGGGACAGAAAGCCAGAAGAACAGGGCTTTGTGTGTCAAAAACAATGTCAAAGTACAACTCTTAATGTACAGCATTTGCTAGGTAAGGTAATAAATGACCTTCAGTTTGATCGCTTGTACTGCATCCCTGAGTTGGCAGTAGCAAGTACTCTGTTATCAGTGCTTTCAAGACCATGAATCGTGATCATGAGAAGTCAATTGGGGCCCTACCAAGTCATGTGAATAATTATTCAAAATTTGTCATGTCACTATTTCAATACCATGTTGCTTGTTGAAATTTACCGCTGGCAGGGCCCCACAATTGAGTCAGTAAAAAAGTTTCTTTAGTAAGCTTCAGATAAATCTGCATCTGTCTTTAAACATATCGAATAGTTGGTAATCATTATCAGCAACTGTGTGAATAGATTCATTGCATAATGATATTTTCTTTTTTACTTTTCATATGTGCATTGGAGGGGAATGGGGAAGGGCATCAAGCAGAAAATGTACTTTTTCTGGATACTGTTTTCTGGAATACAATTTGGTGATTCCCCTCTGGCTACGGAAACTGTGTTTTTCCGCTTAGGGTGGGTTTCAGTTGCCATAATCTCCAGTTTAGCGAACGTTCCTGTCTCGCTCACAGGTTCCGTTTTGGGGGAAAAATGCATTCGATGGGAACATGGATCCCCCCCCCCCATAATGGAGGAGTCCCTCGCTTTGAAATGTCTATTGGGTAATCATATGGAGGGAATCCAAATAGACCAAACATTTGTTGTGAAACTGATTGTTATTTATTTGAAAACGTTTTGAACCCCATCGTAGAAGAATATAAACTGGACTACCCACTGACAATAATTTATCCAGATGGTTGGGGTTTGTATCTAAATGTTTGTAAAAATATCTCGGTAATGAACAGCACTATCCTTCAACTACCGAGAGCTTACCAGTAGCAGACTGTTTGCACAATACCACGCACCACAGATAAGTGAGATGAAAGATCAAATTCTTGGAACTGGCATCATCTTCTTCTTTGAATTATTAACTGATGCTACTGCATCTAACACCAGGAGTAACGCTGTTAGTAATGATACTTCTATCGAAACTGTAGCGCATACTACACAGCCTGTAATAAACTCCGATAACTACAAACTTCTATGTCAAAATGCCAATCTAATGAATCAGCTTCTAATGCAAATAATTAGTAAGCAGGAAACAATGATGGTCGTAATTAATCAGTTACAGTTACTAATAGTAGCTCAACCATAAACGCTGGCAACGACTGTTAATCTTCAAGACGTAGAAAGTTCGGCAACAGCTGCCGATGAAGTTATAATTAATACAACTAATCAGCAATTACCTACACCTGGTCCATCATTGGCATCAACAGATGGTCCGGAGTCCGACAGTGATGACGAACTGGGTATGGATGTATTGTCGAATTTGAAGGAAAAGGCGTGTTCCGAACCTAATTTTGCAGTACAACTACTTCATTTCTACTTCAGAGACGAATAGAATTAATACACAAAAATGTAAGCGGGAGAAAAGAAAAAGACCCCATTGACCTGTTGCGATTAGATAAAGTTCGAAAATATTACTTTTTAATTTATCCATGTCCCACGAACGAAGAAAAGAAAAAATGGTCTGATTGTGCTAACAGTATCAACACATACATACGGCAAATAAACATACGACTGACACAAAAGTAGCCTGCACAATCCTAAGATTCTCTTCTGTCCGGCAGGCCTTTCTGTGTATATGATATATCAATTTATATATTTACGTTGACATATACATGTATCGGAATGAATGTGTGCATGTATGTACTAGTTGCTGATTTTTTTGTAATTCTTATCTACATTATGGAAATAATATTATGGAAATTTATAGTCTGTTAGTAGTTTAATTCCAGGATTTTTATATAAGAATATTGTATTATTATACTTTGTCATATAACCTTTATTGAAGATTAATATTTATTGGAAAACTACTGATGTAAACATTCTCGTTTTCAATAAATGGAATGTTATGTTATGTTATGTTATGATATCTAAAAAGCCGTTCAGGGCCTATGTGTAGAAAAGGTTTTGCTTTTAGAGTAAATTTTGGATTTCCAGTTATCGGGTAAATACAAACGTATACTTGAGTATTTCTTATTGGTAAAATGTTATTAAAATAAATCTGACTATCATGAAATTGTTATGTTGTCGGCCAGCACAGCACGTGCAATTGAGCACAGGGTCGTGGGCAGCGTAATCCCGGCAACGCGCGTGACAGCCCATTAAGACATAATAATTGTTAGGGACACTTTGATTCTCTTCAGTGGCCTTAAATGGTTCTGGCAAAGTTCCCACAAAAAATCCTTGTAAACACAAACAACAGACAGATAAATCCCTATAACTTTATTAGGCCTTAGGGATGTTAATTTCTTAAATATTAAAATAGAATTTCAACACTGCACTGTAGTCGATAGTCTGACCAGGCTTGTATATGTCTACGTGCGGTTGTCAACCTCTGTTGACCTCAATCTGTTGTATGTCAATATAGGATTATTCTATCAAGTCAAGTCAATGGAAAATTCCATTTATTGGGCCCGGGTCAATGCTCAAATGCCGTACTAAAAAGAGAAGAACCATAAAATTAAACGAATTAAGTGCATGAAAAGTTCGACGTTTGCCCCATTTAAGTTCGGGCTGATTTATGATTAAAGCTCAGCTCTGGCGTTCTTCATGCTTGGAGGCTTAATTAAGTGTGACGTTTAACGCGTTTGACTCAACAGGGGTCGACCGAAACTGTAATTTAGTTCGGCTCATGTAAAGTACAGTGTTTGACCTGGGCCTAGAATCATAATTTTTGGACTTTTCTTACTTCCCTGATCCATGGTTTTTCACCTCTCTTTTTTTCTGACTTCAGAACAAAAATGCGTTGGAGTGAAAATACAACAAGGCAGCAAAAAGGTACGTGTATAATAATGGCAACCAGCAAATTTCCTGAAGTCACACGCTAAAAGGATTTCTCTATTTGTGGAATTACTTGTGTTTGATGCTGGATAATACTGAACATTTTTGTAGTATACTGACCTTTAGCTTTAAGTTGCAAGTGGTGAATAGAGTAAAAATAAGATAACCAGGAAATGCTACACTTTAAATGAATGAGCAATGGACAGTTTTGGTGGCTCCCCTCTTATGCCGGGTATGGAAATTGAGTTTTGTCCCGCTTAGCGTGGGTTGCAGTTGCCATGAAGCATGTTTAGGGTACGTTTTATACCTTCATCACGTATCCCTCTTACGAGTCAATAATACGCATGGGTACCAATTATTGTGGAGAGTGACCCTCCTAATTCCGGGAATTTGGATCTTGCTGGGTATGGCACTTTATCAAAAAATCTCAGAAGTAAAAATATCTTGATTACAGATGCCCTAGTGTTGAAAGTTCAATCAGTTTTTGATTTTCCAAACTTTACAGAAGAACTAAAAAATACGTACATGAAGGCCACTTCCAAAGAACCTATTCTAAACCAAGCACATGCTCGTTTGCTTGGCGTCTTTCTGGATGACCACAAAGGAATCAGCAAACTTAGCTATTAGGCTACCAAAAACTGTATGTAAAACTAGAATAGCCTCTAATTAGAAGAAATTTAAGACCGCTAATAAACTCTTGACCTCATCATGTAATGTGGAACTCTCAGCCAACATAGCCAGAACTTTGTGGAGTATGGCTAGCAATCTTGGTATAAAATTAGCCACTAAAAGTAGCAGGAAAAGACAGTGTTTCCTCGATAACGGTAAACATCCATTTGATTCCAGTGTTAATTTTCCAAACGTGCCTGCCACTAATACTAACATCACTAACAATAGCAACATTAACATGTAATCTGCACTCAGTAAGTCACGCTAATAGCTTTCATCAAGTTCTCTCGTCACAAGCACGTACGCCTCATTCTATTCATAGCAACAACAACAGCCACAGACACAAGCACACTTGTAGAAAAGCCAAACACAATACACAACGGTTTTGGAGACAAAATAAAAACATCCAACTCGACGTTTCATCTGTAATAAACTTATCTAATGCTCAAGTAACAGATGACAAAATTTGCCTACATGCTAGCTGTCTGACCTTTTTCCCCACTCCTTGATGCATTAACTGGTCAGAAGTCGAAGCTGACACTGACGACTTTTCCAGATGCATGCGACTGCATGAGTTTTTTCATGACTACCCTTCAATCACAGAACCCAACCTTTTCCGCAAAAAAAGTTCCTGGACACCTTAACCCAACAGAGACGCAGCTTTAGACGCTTTCCTTAATGCCATTAATAACAACATAATGACCACTATGCCCACTCGTATTCACGACAAGTTAACCAAACGTGAAAGACAAGCCCTTTACTGACTGAAATGACGTCGCGACGTAGTTATAAACCTGAGGACAAAGGCACAGTTGTCACGAACCGATACTGGTACGAAAACGAATGCTTACGACAACTAAATAACAATACCTTTTATGAGACAGACGGGGACCTAACCACTTCTATACAAACTAGCATCAGACATATGGTTAACAATATGCACAGATTTATTTATTTATTTCCCAATACAACAACCCCTCTCTAAGAGGATTAACAGTTGGGCGGTGATCAGTTAAACAAAATT
>JAOBYG010099874.1:0-11246 GCA_025403545.1 Epizoanthus stellaris
GTGGGGGGAAGACTACTATATACCTTATTACCTAAAATTCGCGCGTCATGAAATTAACGCGAATTTGACAAGTGCGTTAATTTCAACAACCTTAATTTTGTGGCGCGACAATTTTAACAGGAATAATTTTCTTTATTTATAGCATGTCAAACGCACACACCACAAAAAACGGGAACCGTTGAAAAAGCTAGTGTAAAAATCAATGAAAACAAGAATGATAGAGAAAATGTCCAGACATCTTTAGATCAAACTGCATGTGCCCGCTTAATGGAGAAATTTCAAGAAGAGGAAAGAGTGGATGCAGAAAATTCAAATACTATAATTGAGGATAATGTTAATTTGTTTGATAAAGAAGAATCAGAAAGTAATGAGACTAAAGAAACTGTTGAAAGTGATATTGATGAACAGCTTCAGTTGCATGTATTATCAGACGATGACAGTGAGAGCTCGAGTCAACAAGAAGACAACTCACATTTGGACTCAGAGTTAAATGGATATTCTGAGGATAGATTAAGATATCTTGTGCACAACACCTCTCCAGATGGAGTACGTTTCTTTCTTGTTTCCATGAGGAAAGGAAAAAGCTTGCAGGAATTCCACCGATCAAAACTCTGCAGAGTCATGTTAGGCATAATACCTATCGCAACACTTCTAGATATTTACATACACCGTAAATATCTGACAAGTTTTTATAGGTTGGGACGGCATTACCCCTATCCTGATAAATCGATGATTAATATAATCACTGCCTTGCATGTGGTGCAAACAAAAGAGGAAGCTGTGAATGTCCCAGCCTGCCAAAGGCATTCTATGTTTTCTGCAGACAGCAGTGCTCCAGTGACTGGAACTGTAAGAAGTGTGTAAATTTCAATTGTGCTAAATCCCACTTTTGCTTTGACTTTTTCGAGTGTAAAAGATGTGATGAGGAGTACAAGGCATCTACAAGATACCGGCCATACCCTTAGTCTACATGTACCCTGCTACAAATAATATTTGTTTATGTGCTAAATCCTGATACCAATATGTGTTGCCCAGTTAATTATAATTTGTACATATGGCAAGAAAGGTTAAATTATTTTTGATTTTATAGTTGGCATTTTAATTAAATGGACATCATGTGCCAAAATGTAAATGCCAAAAATATTGACAGTTCTAAAATAGAGTAAGAAAGTAGGAAATAAGTCAGCTGTCAATTGTTTTTAATATATTTTATTTTCATTCTGTCAATATTCACACAGAGGGATATAGGTGTTCCTATTATTATTGGTCAGCTGTTAAATGCTTTCATATGAAGTTATATGACCCAAGTGTATAGTAACTAGAAATTAAAGTTAAACAGCATGTTTCACTTACTGTACATGTACTAACCACTCCCATTGCCATTTAAACAATAAAAACTGAAGGTACATGTATTTTGGATATTGGTGCTGTACAACAAGGATTAAAAAAATGTCTTGAGAAAAAATTATTAATCCAGATGGCATAGTTAAGAAAACTAACAACACTAATACAGTCAGCTCTCAAAACAGGGATAATTTATTTTTAGTTGTTTGTGAAAGCAGTGAACTGAAGTTCAGTCAATTTATATGTAGCATTCTAAAGTTAGAAACCAGTTTGACTTCATGCTTGTCTGGAATGCAAACAATGCAACATTTTCCTTGGATCAGCAGTTATTAAAATGGTGTTTGCTCTTGAAATGTCAATAAAAATGTGTTAACATAGAACAATTTCCTGGAAATTAGAACTATATCAGTACATGTACAAATGCAATATTAAACTTATTTTCATTTTTTTTTATTGGGCGTTTTTTTATTGGGTGGTGTCCCCAGCCAGCTAGAAGATATGATACGTAAATAAAGTTATGGTGATGACGATGTAAAAATATTAACAAAAAAGGCTTGGACAAGTATACTTAGCATGGCTGTCATAAATTGTTTTTCAGGACCATAATTTATATGATTGTATTACTTTGATTACACACCCTTACAGTATATAAGGCCCACTTCAAACACCGAATTTCTGCCGTATCGAATTCAATTCAATTAAATCCGGTTATAATCGAGTAGGTGATTCAAACACCGAATTTATTTCGCCGTGTCGAATCAGCCGGTTCTTTCAAGCGGTCCTGGGTATCACCCAGCAAAATGAGCCCCATATTACTGGGTGATGCTTAACTTAGTGCACGCAGTTTGCCAAAGAAAAAGCATTAATTCATCATTCCTTGTCATGGTGTTATGGGCAGGTAGTTGTTTAAGACTCAAGTTTTTACTGAATTTTTATGTAAGGACCAAAATCGAGAGTGGAATTCCCTCTCAAACTGCATTAGCTTTCAGTCTTGATCACCAATACGTCACGCGCGTCAGTACGTGCATCAATAATGCCTTCTGAAATTGTAATTTTGTTTCTTAAAGGAGAGGGAAAAAACTGACACCAACTGTGACGGTGAACTACCACTTTGAGGATGCCGTTAAACGAGCCAGAGTTGACTTAGAAAGGTGCGAGGTCGTCGATCGGGAGCCACAGGATTCTGTCGCTGTAGAGGATCAAGATCAAGATGGCGGTTCAGAAGAACGCGACCAAGATAGCGTTGGCGTCTCGCTCCACTATGAGCGCCTAAAGCGGGCCGATCAAGTATGGTGCTCCATCAGAGAGCCAAGTCTCCTTGCCCGCTTTCAAGAGGAGGGATTTCTTGGCAGTTTTTGCCATTACTGCAATAAAGCTGAAGCTACTTGTCGTTGCAAAGACTGCAGTGCGACGATTTCTCTTTGTGAAGATTGCGCAATTGAGAAACATACAACAATCAATATTTTCCATCGTGTGGAAGTAATGAAGGTTAGTATGTCGCTTATTTCGTTTTTGATGACCAACAGATTCGGTAGTGTGTAGGCTGTAAGTATTGTGTGAATTCCAGGCCGCTGGTACATCGAAACGTTGATCACTTGATGTTTCACTTTCAGATATTTATTTCAATGAGCGGTGTTTACTGTTTTCAGATATCTCAATCTGTTTGTAACTTTGTTAATATGCATCGAACATACATAAACCTATGATATATAAAGCTTATGATATTCTCTAAACGATAGCAAAATCCGTTTTTTATACAGTCAAATGCAATGATCATATCAGCAAAAAAATGAACTCGCCTCTACTAGAGGCGAGTTCATTTTTTTGCTGCATATGATAATTGTTGCATATGATCATTGCATTTGACTGTGGCTCTACATTACAGATTACTCACCACATCAGCACATGGCACATGGATTGATGGAACATTTAAAACATGTTTATTCTAAACTCTGGTTATGTTGTTTGGCCTGAGGGTAGTAGGTTTGTGCTGACGTTTCGAGCGTTAGTCCTTCAGCAGAGCTAACTTAGGGCTAATGCTTGAAACGTCAGCACAAACCTACTACCCCCACGGCGAACAGTATAACATCAACTTCTATAGTTGATTAAATCAATCACATTTATTCTACACTGATGAAACATCTGAGGTAGCTCTTTTGCAGTTAGAATACTTAGAATATCCAGTTGATTCTTCATTTGTAAAAGTTGCTAGACAAGATTTTGTTTTCAGCGTGTTTTATAGCGGTATATAGTTACTGGAAAACAGTCATCTTTGCATTTCCACACAGTTCGTAGAATGAGTATAGAAGATAAATTATCTTAGATAACTCTTCTTATGTGTCTTCTGTGTCTATGGTAAAGGTAAAGAATATGTACGGTAATTTACTCTGTTAGCTATATGTCAGCCATGCATGGACGGCTGTATGTTGACTGTGCGTCGGCCTACACCTGCGTGTCGGCCGTGTATCAGCTGTATAATGGAGTTGTTCCAGGAAATTTATATAGCTTTAGAACCACTGCCAAACATCCAATAAACACTTGATCTCAAATATTTAATTTATATTGTCTGAAAAACTAAATTCATGTCCATTTCACAGCTAAAGATGATAAATGAATATCATTTGTAAGAATAGTTTGTTCACTCATCATCTTCAGCCACGTACAGCTGACCCTAGGCTCGATTTCCAGCAGACTCTCGGGTCCAGTCGTTGTTCCATCCTACTGGGCTTGTTTATTATTGTTTTAAATAGATATTTTGTGTATCATGTCCAGCAAAGAACAACCAGGTGAACGGCTGTTTCTCACGTGATAGTAATTAGCCATTAGCGTGCGCCGCTGTTTCACATCATATAGCACCATCCCAGAAGGCTTTAGGAGAAAAGTAACACGAGTTTGGTTTCATCACTTGATCGGTCGCCATGCATTACTATTTTGATGTGTGTTTATAGCGATTTAATTGCAACATATAGCCGACATTGTCAAAAAATAAGCAAATTGTCCAGCGCTAGAGACAAACACTTTATTTGTTTATTTTCAAAACAATACTTAGTCATGCTTTTGCTCGTTTCGATCAACAAACAAATTCCACTATTATAAATATAATTTACAAATAACAACTTCTGGTAATAATATTCGACAAAAGAGTTACCTGGAAGTCCATTTATAACTTCAGCTGTTAAATATGATGAGGTATATAGGTTTTGACATCTAATTTGATCTCTTCCTGACACGTTGAATGAAATTGAAAAATGGCGGCCATTTTGATAACTTATTGCGCGCGCAAGGCATTGTGGGATGGTGCCATATGATCAAAGAAGTCAGGCGTTCCTCGTTCTGCTAGATTGTCCCTTAAACTTTGTTTAATCCAGTCAACATGTTGCTCATCCCATGTGGCAGAAACTAATTAATAACTAAGGGTGTGGGTTATACATGTATGCCGGTGCGGGTAATCCGTTAACTTTTGTTTCTCTTAGTGATAAAAACAGGGGGGTGCAGGTTATCTGCGGTGTGGGTTATAGTCCGGAAAATACAGTACTTTCCCATGAATACAAGACAGTATCACAAAGCTTGATCTCAATCACAAGAGTGGATTGTATGGGAAACTTGCTTATGTTGGCCCTATTGTCCCCATTTGAATATAATTTCCCTTGTGTGACTGTGTATGGAATGACCCATAGTGATTATTTCAAAAACGAAGACTTAAGAATTAACACTGGAATCATCAACAAAACTACCATATGTCAAATTAAATTTGTAAGGAAACCAACTGATATAACAGCAAATTAATTTAATTTATTTTACAGTCAGTGGAGCCCTCATTGTAAAGTAATCATATGTACACTGTACTATACCGGTAATTGTTATTATTTTGCAGAATGGTATTTTTATGCCACTGAAGGTGAACAGTTCTCTTGTTTGGCCACATCACTGTGCAAGTGCTGAACATTTCCGAACTGTGACTGTGGTTGATGCTAGAGGTTGGTTAATTTAATTTTTAATGATATCATATAGTAAGGAAGTTATAACAGGAATTAACTCACTTTGTTTGCAGCTTTATTACATACATTGTTAACTGTAATTTAAATTGTTAATGTTTCTTTTCATAAATTCGTAGGACTACAAAAGGAAGTGAATATTCAATTCTGTGGGTGTGAGGCAGACTTTGTCCGCCTTTTACGGTTTAGGCTCTGGGGAGCTACACCGTCAAGACCATCACTGGCATTTGCACTAGACCTAATGGAGCTCCTTCATACCCTAAACCTTGAGTGTCAGGTGGCATTAAAAGACTTCTGTGCTGCCATTGAAATTATTTCAAGGAACAGGATTGAATTTGCTGTAAGTTTTGTTCATTTTTTTGTTTTCTGTAATGTTTGACTGTAGGACATAGATATCCATTCCTCTTTCTTGCCATCCGTAACACAGTGATTTTGAAAAAAGGTTTCATTTATACATTTCATTTATTTATATTTATACTGTATAGAAGTTGATGTTGTGCTTTTCGCCAATGTCGTAGGTATGAGCTGCTGTTTCAAGCATTACATCTTTTCTGGTCAAAGCAAGAGAGGCTTACACTGGAAATGTCAGCTCAAACCTACTACCCTCGTGGCGAAGAACATTATAACAACTTCTATAGTTGGTTAAATTAATCTTGATTAGACCAACTTGCCAACATAGAATCCCTAGTTTTTTGGCAAAACAAGTCTACCAGTGAGAGCCTTTCTACCCATCCCGTCAACTACATTACATGTAATGACCCAAATTAAGATGCTGAAGGGAACAACAGTCGCTAAAGGAGCTATAATATCATGCTCATAATGTCCATATTCCTACCTTTGAATTAACATAACTATGTTTTATAGCATGGAAGTGCAGTTTTTAGCCATCTTATTTTAGGAGCATAATTTTGTAGTGGCTCAAGACACACCTTTTTGTAACTCGGGCAACAATTTCTCAATAATTAAGCCTCCTCCCCTTCTCTCTATTACCCCGACCCCCTCCCAACTTGAGAAGACGCAAAATTAAAATGACCCTAGAGGATAATATTTACATGTAGAACATTTGCAGAATACAGTTTTACTAATAAAATATATTATGATATTGAAGTTACACTGGTGCATATAATTTATTTTAATCTGTAGAACCAGAAGAAGCTGTACCCTGTTATCATTGATAGCCTTGAAGAGTTTAGGTATGAGGAAAATGCCATTAATTTACTTTTCATTACATTAATTACCACAATTAAATACCCAATGATGTATAGACCACACGTTTTTGTAAGATTTTCAATCCAAAGTTGTACACAGATTATTCAGGGAAATTAACTTAGATGTTGAATATCTTACATTTGTGATTTTTGGTTGCATTAGTTTGTGGTGCACCTGTAAAATAATATACTTTTGCTGAATTATTTTCATTCAGACTTCACTCCCACAAGATGCAAACTCTAAGCTTCGCTGTAAGTGGAGAACCTCTTGATGATGGAACCATTTGTCCAGCTTGCCCAAAGGTAAGTAATAAAATCTGGTCATGGTGATAATGATGATTATGATTTGTGTAACTTAATTATTTGTGCAGCAAAACCTACCAATAGGGGCAAAGATTCATAATAATTCATTTTACATTTAATTTATAATAAAGTTTATTTTTTAATACTTTTTCAAATTTACAGAATAGAGGAACCATCCTGGAATCGATGGATGCGTTGTTCATTGGCCGCAAGGCATCAGCTGGACAGAGTGTGAGAGAGCCATTGTTTGGAACCATTCTATTTGGAAAGGATGAGGAAGTTGACAAATTCGTAGAAGAGTATCCAACAAACAGTGCTGCCAAGGATAATCAAGTAATAGATATAATCCTCACACTCCCTAATATAATAGTAACAATATAGTTGTTCTCCACAAGATTTTGGGAGTACATGTAATATATATTTCTGTTGTTAGGGGGATTCCAACTAAGAAACTGATAAGTATCAGGGAAGACCTTGTTAAAGTTGTGAGGTGTTGTTAGTGTTATTATTATCCATGGCTCCACAAGCTATAACTTTAAACTTCACCATGTTGAAACAAAATCTATCAAAAAAATCTATCAATTAGAGACAACCGACTTGATGTACTTCATTACATGTACATTTCATTTCAGGAGTGTAGTGAATTCTTGGCCGGCAGTGCAATACGCTCAAGGTCCAGATATGCCGCACTGCATGAAACAGCAGTGTTTGGCAGGGCTTGTCGGCATGAATTCCCCAAGAAATTCATCAACATGAAGCATGGGGAAAGGTAACTTCACACTCTACTTATGATTGTTACTGGATGTAACTACCACGAGGGTAGTCTACTACAGTGATTTCTGTACAATTTACAAAATAATAATATCTGCATTTTGGGTCTATATATATGTGTATGTACAATGTTGCTATAAATGCACAAAATTATGTGAACAATATTCCTGTCCAAAATTAATACAAAATCGTGCAAATAAGAATTAGTCTATTGAAACAATAATTTTCATATTTTACAAGTTTAGAACTACTAGTTTATCTATTTTTGTAACTATATGGTGTATTAATTTCATGTTATGGCCATTATCTTAGTTTATACTTTAAGTTAACTTTTTTGTACAGGCTTGCTTATCCTGTTTGGATTTTGAATAACCTCTTGGAGGAGATCTCTGCTGAGACTTCAGGAATATCAGTAAATATACTGTATGATGTGGCCTGTCTACTAGAAAGACATTTACGTGTGAGTAATGAAATTTCTTATATATACAACATACATGGATGAATAACAGTGCTTTACATAACAGAAATAATCTAGCAAAAGTAAATATGATGGTGAGATTCAGAGAAGGCATTTCCTAATCCCATTGTGCCAAAACAATAGCTTGAGAAACACTGTGTAAAGCACTTGTACTGAGTCCTGAGTATTGGTTTCTGGGATTGTTTACTAGGTAGATGTTTAGTTATAGTACAGTCATAAATAAGTTCAGTCCAGCTTATCAGTGTGAGTTGAATCCATTATATAGTTTGATTCTTCTGTTATTATTTGAAGGCTCAAGGACAACACCACATTATGCAGCACATAAGCTTTGCAGTACCAATCTTTCACTGCTATGGACATAATACACAGTGTCAGGTAAGTGACTCAATGTCGCTGTTAACTCTAACATTCTATGATGCAACGAAAGACAAGTATAAGATACTCTGAGAAAAAAATACAAACTGCCCTGAGCTTGATTCAAACCCATTGCAAACAGATTGTTGATTGTTAACTTTATCATTTTAAAGAAGTACATCCAAAATGCTACAATTACATGTGTATTTTGCAGATTAAATATAGCCCAAGGAGGCTCAGTGGATTTGGACTTACCGATGGTGAAGTGCTTGAGCGCCTGTGGTCTTTCCTGAGGCGCTTTGGTAGAATGACGAAAGAAATGAGGCCAAACCATAGGATAGATGTCCTAAGTGATGCACTTCTATTTTATGCAAGAAAAAAAGCTGCAAATCTAGGTAGGTTTATAATAGAACATAATCATTTATTAAATAAATGGTTATAAAAAGTTTGTTGTATATTTTTTCTCACTCTTTTGAAACCCTCCAAAAAGGTATTGAAATATAAATTAACAAAAGAATGTGTAGTGTTACGATCACCAAACATACAACAAAGATTCTTATGTGACAAAGCGGGTTTGTACTGCAGTATATATGTGATGAAGTGTGGAATTATCGTCGCAGTAATGTACACAATTTAAGCTATTGTGAAAGAGAGGCCTGAAAAAATTCAGGACTTCAATGGGATTCGAACCTGTGACCTCTGCAATACCGGTGCACGTGCAGTGCTCTACCAACTGAGTTATGAAGCCACATCTGTTGGAAGCAGGCCACATTGGTCACGGGCTATCTGTGCCACTGCAATTGCTTACAGTACTATGACGATCATTTCACAGTTTCATCAAAGAACTTTGTTTATTTGTGTACATTTTTTCTATGCCGCTTTTAGAGCCAGCCCATCTATTGACTATGGTTAGACTAACTAAACTCTTAGTACTGTTTTTTTTCACATAAAGCTAATTATGTTTTAAGCAAAGGTTAAAGTATCTTAAATGTTTCATTTTTAAAGTCTTATAGTGCTATATTTAATATCTTATCAGTCAACAAGTGAAGGGAGTATAATACAAATATAACTCTAAAAGCGATATAATTGTAGGTACTCTGCTGTGTGAGCGCATGAAACGAGCGATTCTGTTATTAGGGGAGTGTGATAAAGAGTTGGCAATGCTGCTGGACAGCCTATCAGGTGAGAATACTTTAGCAAGTTCATCCATGTGCAATTATAAGTCACATTTTTTGTTGATAGCTAACTTATATGTATACTTTACAGTACCTACTACACGGGATGATGTCACACTGTGGGCAGAGCAGGAGGCACACTGGACTGGTGTGCTGTACACTTCGCAAGAACCTCCTTCGTGGACGCACGGCTACACCATCTATTTAAAAATGTTCTATGAGACACAACAAAAGTGGGAAGCCGAAAGTGATCCAGCTAAACTTGAGCATTTGTTCAGGCACATGAACAAGTATGGAAACAGTTGCTTTAAGAGATCTTTGGCACAAGGGACTAGTGATGTTGCACGTTTCATTGTATTTCACCATACTTGTATTAAGCCAGATCAATCCAGATTGTCATATATTGTCTGTTCTTATTTGGGAAGGCAATTACTGATTGAACAAGCCCTACCGTATTTCCTGTTTAAGCCCAAGCCTCTAAGTCCACCTTCTAATAAGCCTCCACTCTGATGCACCAAAAATTAAATAAGCCCCCAGCCTCTAATAAGCCCCCAGCCCTAAGAGCGGCACTTTTCCGTGCTAAAAGCCATATAGTATGGTGACTGAACTGGCGCAATTTTTAAGTTTTTCTAATACTGCTGCATTTCATTTATCAGATAAAAAACCGCCTAGTTTTGCAAAATAAATTATACACATTAGATTTATTTAAAATTGCTGAACTTTGTGGTCTTTTTCCCTTGGTAGGCCATTGAACGTCGTTTTCCCTGTCAAAATAAGCCCCTCCCCTTCTAATAATAAGCCCCCAGGGGTCTTACGGTTATATATATATATAGAATTATGGGAAGTGGTCATCTTTGAAATCCAATTTGTTACATTTTCCCTATTGCTTTATGTGCTGCCTGGATACTTTGTTTTGCAAATTTTGGGTTATTGTTTTTGTTTCAATTTTTCGTTTAAAGCTATGTATTCCTAAACATGTTAGTGGTGCAACCTATTTGGCAGAAGCTGCCCATTGGCACTGGTTCAATCCATTGAAGGATCATAGTCTGTCTTTTTTAATATTGTCTACTATATATCCCTCTTAGATTAGATGGACTGTTGCAACAACAGGAGGAACAGCACAACATCAGTCGGCGATGGAGTATTGAAGATTCATCTTTTCAACTGGCAAGAGATCAGGCAAATGATAGGGAGAAGAGAGAATCATTACGGACACTCCATTCAAAAGTTGTGGAACGTTGGTTTTTGTTAAGCCTCAAATGTAAATATCAGTGCTCGAACTTCACGGTCGTCCACTCGTCAAAAACGAGTAAATTCGATGTAGGACGAGTGGGTTTTTTTTCAGAGTCGTCCCATTGGACGAGTAAAATTCCTCTCCTAAAAATAGAGATTGATGGTGAGCGACCAAAAGTCCGAAATTTCCAATGTTTTCATCTATCTTTCACTTGCACGAATCAAGAAAACCGGGTTAAAATCCGTCAGGCATCCTATCCAGATTGACGTGCGCAATCAGAACAAGCATGCGCGGTCCTGGGAATGACATTGGATGGTGTAATCGTTCCACGTGGTCTGAAACAAAATGGCGAAAGAAGTCAAACAACGATCATTGGATTCTTTC